>LTAE01000011.1:182119-202146 GCA_001647135.1 Pontederia paniculata
GACAGGAACAGAGATCAAATTGCGCCTTAATCCTAGCGCGTACAACACATCTTTGAGTACTACAAAGCAATCTCCTAAGTCTAACTTATACTCGTCAATCCTCTCAACATCGAGGTATGTGTTGTTGCCCATGTAGATCATCTGCTCCCTTTTTGCAATTTTCTTGAAGTCAATGAGGTCTTCCTTGGTCTTGGCAACGTGGTTGGTCGCTCCAGAGTCGATCCACCATCCTTCAATGTCCGTCGTTGTTGCATTACACTCAATCACCAAGGCATGTAAGGACTTGTTGGTACCTGCTCTCTTGTTTGTTCTTCCGCCTTCTTGTCCATCGGACGGGTCATTGCCATCTTGTTTTTGCTTATTGGGACATTGCTCCTGGAAGTGACCAAACTTTTCACAAGCAAAACAAGCTCCTATTGGCACTTTGCGCCCTGCCCTAGGTTTGAACTGCTTTTTCTTGGGGCTGAAGGCTGGCTTGGCTTGCTTGCGCTGATGGTGCATAGCATGTGCCTCTTCCTCCACCCCTTCAGCATCCCCCTCTGCTTCGAAGATGTCGATCTTCTTCTTTCCTTTGGTCATGTCCTGCTCGATGGTCAAGATGGAGGGCATTTCAACAACTTTCTTTATTGACTCATTGACATGCACAGCTGTGGTTGTCATGTCAAAGGCAGGCGGGAGACAATTGAGCACCGAAGTAATTTGCAGCGGCTCTGGCAGTGCACATACTGCAGCTTCTAAGTCCTTAATCATTACAATCATATTGTTTACATGGTCAGACACATTTTCGTCTGGCCTCATTTTACATGTAGTGTATTTATGCAACAATAATTGGACATTCATGTCCCTTTTGGACGCATATTTGTCTTTGAGAGCTCTCCAAAGCTCAAAAGCATTACTGTAAGTCTCAAAGACTCTAATCAAGTTATCCTCCATATACATCAATATGAAGGTCCTAGCCTTCTCATCCCAGCCTTTCGCTGCTCCATGACTACGGCATGAGCTGCTTTCTGTTCTTCAGATGCTCCATCTACAAGCGCTGGTGGGACTGCATCTATGAAGTTTTGGAGACCGTCATGAACTAAGTCATATCTAATTCTACGACTTCAAGTGTCGTAGTTGGTGCCGTTAAAACGACCAAATTTGACTAGTTCTGCGGCCATAAATTTTGATATTTTTTCTAAAAAAATAAACTTATTGTTAGTAAAGAAAATAAAAAAAATATATGTACTAGAAATTTATCTTCAAAAATTTAACAAACCAAAAAATGTGAAAATTTTAATTTTTTCAGAAATTAATTTCACAAGAAACATAAAATTAATTTTGGTCCAAAATTAATTTTAACAGAAAATAAAAATTAAATAAATATTTAACAGAAAAGGAATTAATTTCGTCAGAAATTAATTTTTAAAAAATACAAAATTAATTTTCGTCAACAAAATAGTTTTAGCAGAAATGATCTTAACATAAAAATGAAAATTTATTTTCGTCCAAAAAAAAATAATGATTTTAACAGAGTCTATAAAGTTAAGTTTCGTCCGAAAGTAATAAAAAATAGTTTTCGTCCGGAAAGAATTTTAACAGAAGATATAAGATTTAATATTCGTCCAAATATAATAGAAAATAAATTTTGACTGATGTATATATATATATATATATATATATATATATATATATATTTTGAAAATCTGAAATTAAATAGCCCAAAAATAAACAGCAATGAGGAATAATTCCGAAAGTTCAATATGTCAAAAAAAATAAAATAAACGTTTTGACAATATTAAATATAATGTTAACTATCAAAACGTTTAATCAACAACTATATTCGTAAATAGTTAGAATAAATAAATTAGTTTAACAGTTCGGTAAAAAAAATATTAACAGAAAATATAATTGTCTGTGAACAACACTAATACTATTTAACACAAACAAAAGTAATTAAAAAATAATAATTATTATTTTGCTCAACAGCAGAATATTAAACAACAATTTTAATCACAAACGTTAATTAATGGTCAATTAGGAAATCAACAGTAAGTTTCATAATTAAATCCTAAATAATCACAGGCATTAATCTGTAATTTTCGCAATTAAATCTGTAAATGTACTAAAGTAAATCTAAAATAAACAATACATGTAACAGAATTGTCCTATGTGGGCTTCTGGAAGTTTAAATGTGATATTTTCAAAATAAGTGGGCCGGTCTAATAAATAGGTTAAATGTGAATAAAAAATATGAGTTTGTTTCTGTGGTTTATAATAATAGAAGTTTTCGTGTATTCTGTTCAAGCAAAGTATTAAAATATATATATAATTATCCTAATGAATGGGCCGGCCTGTTGAAGTGGGTTATGTAGTATAGCAGAATCGGCGGACAAGATTGAACAAAATTAACATATTATAATTTAACGGTTGGTATTCGAATAAGATTATAAGAATTTAGATCTTATCTACAACGATCAATAAAATATGATCTAATCTAATAGCCAAGAGATCTTAAGCATATCAAGGAAAAATCTACTACGATTGGGGATGTAAGAAATTATATCAGATCTATGGCCTAGATACAACAATCATCCAAAAAACAAAACTACGATCAAGATTTAATCTAGGAAAAATAACCCAACGGTATGAATGATTATCCAGGAGATGAATAATAATAACACAATAATTCGTATGGTTAATCTGTCGTAAGTGAATACGATTATGTCCAAAATATAAACATAAGAATAACCTTAAAAATAATGTAAGAACTATATTAAAATTTCTAAGGTAATATTCTGGGGAAACAAAAATATATTTGAACAATTTTAATCACGTAAATTAATCGTACAAATAAAACAATAATGATGATTATTGGCAATTAATTCTGTAATAAAATTCTAGAGAACCTTTTTTTTAAAAAAATGACAGATAGGTCTCAAAAAAAATATTTGTCTACTGGTCTTTCATCAACACGTGGACAACATGCATATAAAAAAAAACAGAACAAATGGGCTGCCTAGAACTTAACAGCTGAGATCAAACAAATTAGAAATATCCAATGGCTTAAAATGATATCGAGTGGAAGAGGGAGAAGTGCACTATTTATCTTTTCCGATGGAATCAGCGTACCGTTCACCGAAGGAAAAATAGAGGATCGTCGACGAAGGACGGAGAGGCTTCAATCGAATCGTTTGGACGTTCGTGATGATCTCCTGGTCGTATGTGAAGACTCTTATACCATCAATTTGATATCACAGTTGGTCACTGTAACACGGGTAGAGAGGTGCGGCTCAATAAAAATTGAGTGATCAATCTCCATCTACTATCTTCAATAATATTCTATGACATGCATGGCCATAAAGTTGCCTCACTCCACGTAACACATATGTATGGACACCATATAAAAGTGGTAAGGTTGCTGAAAGCTCGCAAAAAGTAAGGTTAAAGGAAAAAATATGATGGACTAATTCTTTTAATTTGGATACTATTGGATCTGTTTAAAACTTTTAACCCTGATTGCAGATGCCATACACCCACATTAGGTGAGATCAGACAGTGGAACTCATCCCATGATAAAAACAAAAGCTCGGAATATGCACGCATGGTGGAAAAGGCATTTGATCCCTCTACCACAATATCAAATCTTAACATTGCCTTAAACTTTCCTGGTTACCTTTTTACTCTCTTTCCTTGTTGACTCAATCTCTAGTCTATGAGATACCATAACAAGAGGAGGCAGACAGCTGTAGTACAATTTGCACTCAGTTCTAGACTTCAAATGCATGCAGATTGCAGCATCTATATGGCAAGCTAAAAGGTTTTTCCAGCCCAACGGAGGTTAGATTGCAATGGTAACAAGGCTTCGTTTTTGCTTAGAGATTAACTTCAAATTTCGTCATACAGTTTATTTTTTTTTTCAAAAAGACTCATCTACCATAGTAACTATGCTCAATTCGATGTAATATAGGTTAATCAAGGTGAATATTTGAAAATTTGTGATGGCAACTGAAAAAAAAATTCGAGCTACAACTTTGAGGACATGGTACTGCTGTTTCTTGCCACTGATTACTTACAACAGGTGTTGATCATTACCTTGTCATGAACACATCATTTGTTTAGGTTATTGTTAAAGAATTGTGTGCTTATTCATTCATACGTTTTCGTAATTCTTTTATGTGATTTTATTCTAACATGCGGTATCAAAATCATTATGTTTTGCCTAGCATTTATTGTTTACTTCAAAGCTGTAAATATGTATGCACATTTAGTGCATAATTATGAGAACATGCATTTTTTTATAAATTGCATAAATGGATATGATCTTTATTGCTTATATTTTTTACTAGACTAAATCTTTCATCTTCTTAGAATAATATTATCTTGCAACTTATTAGAAGTATGAGTTTGACATGCTTTATTGATATTAAAAAATTTCCTTTTAAAAGACATAGTCCATATAGTTTCAGATTATATAAGACTATAATTTGTATCTCTTTAAAAGCATATTGTTTTGCATTTATCATATATATATATATATATATATATATATATATATATGATTTTATATGATTTTTGCAAATTTTCTACTTTTGAGAGGTATCATTCATATATAATACAAAAGAGTTTCTCCCTATTGTTCACTCGCATGTACCCACTGATTTTTCATCAAGATAACCTCCAACTGAAGTCGTTTTTGTATAAAATGCTATTTCAAAACAATTAAGAAAATTTTGAATTAAAAGGGAATTCATTGAATGCAAATCTAACAATTACATATGGCAGTATCTTTCATGGATGAGTACGAGTACGATACCTTGGTATGTGTTGGAAATTTCTCTCCTATTTTTTTTCTGCATGAATTAAATAATTCAAATCAATATCGTGCAAAAAAATATAATATCAAATAAAATAAACATAAATTTTACGTGAAAAAAATTGCAATAAGAAGGTAAAAAAATTACGGGGGTAATCTTAGAATAATTTTACTATATTAAAAATAAATTACAAAGTCTTTTATCTTTTACTCAAATTTAAATAATAATTTAATAAAATAAAATAAATATTTTTTGAAATAATCAATAAGGACGTCATCACATAATTATTCCGATTCTTTATCATCGTAGTATTAAGAAATTTTTAACAATTCTCTCAATCTAATTAAATTCTTGATTCATTACTCTACAAGAAGAACTCCTCAAACTTCTCAAGAAGTCCTATTTTCTTCTCACTTATTCTTTGTTACCAAAAGAGATCTACCTTCTCTCTTTTCTATGGCATTTAGTGACTAAAATACAAAAAAAAAAGTTTTTTTATATACCTTAATCTTCTCTTATTTTCCTCTCCTCTCTTAGGAGAGAGATATTCTATTTATCTCACGTTGCTATTATAATTTATCTCAAATTCAAATATCTAAGTTAATTAGATTTAATTTAATTTAAATATATTTGATCGCTTAAATCCCAAAAGTATGGATATGAGAAACGTCAATTTTTTCAAATCTAGAGTATTTTATATTAGAAAAATATCAATATTTTTCTCACAATGTCGGCAAAAAATTAATAAGTAAATACATAATAAATTCTCTATAAAATTCATAATAGGCCCTCATGACGACGCCTCCTTCCCTTCCCCCGGCAGCATAAGGGAAGCAGCCCTCTTTTTTTATATCTTTTATAAGTATTTTTTAATACCTTATGAACTACAGCTTTTCTAATATCTAATAATAAATTATAAATATTAATTTCTAAATTTATCTCGATTTATTATTCAAGTCATCCTATTAATTTTCATCCAATATTTTATTAACTTAATCTTTTAGTAATTATAAAATATCATTATATATATAGTATGTGTACAAATAATATCTAATTAATATTTTTCAATAATTATGAAATGTCATGATAGTGGTTGTTTTTACTATTTTCTTATATTAAAAAAATAAAAAACAATTATTTTATAATAATGAAAAATACTCAAATATTGGATAAAATCTATTGGAAGGACCTATTTAGAGACTAAAATTTATGAATTTATAATTTAAAGTTAAATGTAAAAAAAATTAGAGATGAAGGTTTTTTTTAGAGAAAATTATATCTTTTTTAGATATTTGTATGTGCGCGTGGTAAGAGAGAAAATTGATTAACCATGTCAGCATTTTCTAATTGAAAAATCGATATGTCTGCAAAATCTCAATAGTTGGAGGAATATCTGGTTAAAAAAAATGAGTAATCGAGTTGGGATAATGATAATGGAAGTTTAGCGTTTAAGGCTCAACACACTCTTTTTTTATATTTAATTGAATATATAAATAATAATTTTAGAAAATTGATTTTATTATCTTGTTAAAATTTAAGATTTTTTTTATTATATTTTGTGGTTCATGAATCTAATGAGGAAAGGAAAGATAAATTAAATGTAAAAGAGTATATAAAATCTCCATTGATTTAATATTATTTAAAATATTTTAATTCACTATGAGAACATTTTCCTCATTCCCCTAAATTTATTTACAATGTAAGAATGACTGAGTAAAGAAAAATATTTTACTATTTTATCAAAATTTTGTTTACTTCACTGATTTTTATCGATCAACTAAGTTTCAATAGAGTTTTTTTGTGTCCTTCCACTCATCAAACTTCATTTGCTTCACTGATCTTTTTATTGGTCAACCGTCGACTAAGTTTCAATACAATTTTTTATGCCCTTTTTAACCGCTTAATCTTTTTTTAACATTTTATCCTTTATTTGAAAATATATGTATTTTCTAAAGGTGAAAGTAATATGAATAGAATTATTTTTTAACGTGAAAAAAGATGGTCCTGTTTTTTTGGTATGATTTTTTATAAAAAGAATCTCATCAATTTTTTCGAGTGATTATTTTGAGATCCTATATTTTTATATTTTTCTTTATTTATAATAATATTAAAAGTATTTTATTATATAAATTGACATCTACATGTTATATATAGTAATATCATTATCTATTATTTATATATTTTTTAATATTTATTTACAAAATTTGTATTAATTTTATGTATGTTAAAAATATTCAAAATATAGTAATAATACATATACTAATAAACTTTTAATTATATAGGTCTTCATCCGGCTCTTCGAATGATTTTTTAAATTTAAAAACTGACTTATTTTTTTTTTAATTTAAAAAATCTAAACTTTTATGTTTGGTGGGATCGGTTTTTTCGTGTGATCTCTTTGTGTTCCTTGTTTGGCAAAAAAAACCAATTATAATTTAACTAAAAATGAATTACATCCCAAGAATTGATTTTTTTTATAAAAGCTTGAACTAAGATTAATTAGTTACAATAGGAGTGTCAATACAAAATGTTGAGGATGCTCAGAGAAAGGTCAACCTCCAAAAAGAAATTAAGAATTGATATTAAATTATTCTAAAACTTATGATGTTTCAGACATGAAAAAACAATGTCTGTTCAACACCAGCCTTAATTCCTAAATAAGTAGTTGAAAGATAATGAAAATACTCCAAAAGCTAAAAATGTCAAATTTTAGGAAACAGAAAAGGATCGAGGCAAGAATTACTATTTCAAATCCGAATGCAGACAACGTTTAAAAAATCGTCTCTCTTTTTAGTAAGATGACTATAAAATTGGAATTAGAGATAGTAACCTTTTCACCTCTTTCTAATCCCAAGTTTAAACCAATTGACCACAAACAGTTGGTCATGAGAACACAAAAACGTGTTGTCATGTTGTCTCTCAGGTTAACCTCCGGGATCATAATCTAATCGCAGGATTCTCCCATGGATCGTGTTAAACTGCAGTTCTTGTTTGTTAGCTTCTTATTTGTGTGTTCACAACTTTTTTTTTGTTGTTCACTAACTCACACAAGTGAACAAAGATTGTGATGCCACAACAAATTAATAAACATCCAAAAAATTATTTAGGCAACCCGTGAACGCGAATCTTGGAAAATTTTGCCAACAAATAAATATTTGTTGGGTACTTAGACTTCATGCATGCGAGCCGCCGTGCAACAACCATTCAATTTGGACCCTCAATTTTTTTTTCTGTACTTTAGATTTTTAGGACCATCACGATTTTGTTCTAGGATAATATTGTAACCAAGGTTTTATTTAGATATACGGGTGGAGAGGGTAAGGAAACGGTGGAGAAGTATTATGAAATTTATATTTGAATAAAAATAAAGAATGTGTTAAATTAGATGTACTATAATTTTAAAAGAATAAATCTATAGGAAAAAAATTATGGGTGGTCTGTTAATAATTTTGGTCTAATCCAAAATTCAACATATGGATAACTAAATGAAAAAAATAATGTTAAAATGAGCGACATCGATATTTGAATTTAGGACATTTTGATTTGATATTATGTTAAATTAAATGTGCTATTAACAATCTTAAAATTTTAAATTTATAAGAAGAACAAAATCTTTATATTTATAAATTTTTAGCAGAGTGTGACGTGAAAGATACTTTTTTAAAAAATAATTTTATCTTAGTATAATAAAAAATATTAATTTTAATTATAATAATAAGTAAAGTCTCTCTTTCGACGCTATACATGTTGTCGGACGTAAGGTGAACCCCAAATAGTCGGTTTAGCCTTGGACACCTATCGCTATACTATAGCCGAGGCGGGATGATGGATAGGTTACTCTTTCGGGCTGGTGGTTGGGGGTATTGTTTGAAAGCATTTTTTTAATTTCGTTAAACTCCCTTATCTTATTTAACTTCTCTTATTTAAAATTTCCAATCAAATATAGAATGTCCACCCAGTTTCGCATAGCTGCTATTGCGAGGCCGGATGAGAAAATGAAAACGACTAAGTATTAACCAAGTTTAGGTTTTCATTGTTGATAGATTTTAACGTAGTCTAAGGATCTAGTAATCTTGTTGATATCACAATTACCGCCAATAAATATTAGCTAAACAAATCTGCCAAAAATGTTTGAAAATAAGTAGATGAATAATTTTGTAGAAAATAAAAAAAGGAAAAAAGATATGACTTGGTTACCAAGTAGAAGATGAAGGAAAAATGAGAAATTGATGCATAAATTTATATTGAAAAATGGAAAGATGCACAAAGAATTGTTTTTAACCACTTAAAACACAAATTGTTTTTTTTACAATTTAAAATTCTTCAAATTCAACTTATCATGAAAACTCTACATGGTTGAAAGTTGTTGAAAATACCATAATTTACAAAATTACGCTCCGATTTTATTTTATGTCTTTCAGTTTTAGGTGTGAACTCCGATATCGAAGGAATATGTTGCAATTTATATCTTTGTTTAAAGTTAGCATTCTATTTTATAATCTCTTCTTGCAAAAAAAACAATTAAATATTTATCATTTGAGTGAAAATAAAATATTTCTCCTTTTTATTTTGCCAATGTTTCTCAAGATTAGAGTAATTAAAAATATTCGATGAACCCAGAAAAAAAAAGACAGTTTTATTTTGTTCATAGTAAATTTTTTGTTGACCTCAATCTTGTTACCTATGAATATTTTATTTCAACACGATTCTACCACATTAATATTTTATGTATCAATATTTTTCTCTCACTTTTAATACAACAAAAATTTCTCGAATAAACCCGCACCAACATATTCTCTTTAAGTTCCAATTTTAAATAGTACACAGACAAATATCAAAGCAAGTTGAAAAAAAATGATGACAAGAAAATAAGTAGTAGTTAATTAGCAACTCATTTTGTACTGCATTTTCGTGCTCGACATTGTTTATACTTTTCGAGTTATATACACAAAGGAACAAACGTTACAAATTTGGATTGCGTCAGTAGGCTCTCATCTTCCAAAAGATAGAACCGATCTTCAATTCCAATCTCGCGTATCACATTTGGAGCAGCCCTCTTGAGCAATGTCAGTCAGCTGAACCCCCAGGTCGTAAATCGAACCGGCCGTCCAGTCGGCCGGCAGGACCGCCTTCTGCGCCCACACCCATTTGCCGTCGAACCCGGCCGTCACCACCATCCTGAACTGCAATGGCCCGGCCGGCGCCTGGCTCGTGCTCCAGACCGGGCCATAGTCCCGGCTCATGAATCGCCAATTCGCCGAACCGACCTGCCAGACCGGATCAATCAGTTAGAATCACAAATTGCTGCATTAGCATCACAATTGAGAGATGTATAACTACTACCTGTGCTACATCCACAGCTACTATGTCAGTTTGCCCCCCTTGGTACAGGAACTTGATTACCAAATAATTGGGCCTCTTGCTGTTCTCTTCCACCCTGACAGACATGTTCTTGTTCCCGTACTCGCAAGGTATCCTGCAAACAGTCAAATTGGAATCCATATCAGAAACAGAATTTGACACATTTGTGCGGATCCTAAAAATAGTTTGATAGCCAAAAAATTGCACAGTCCAAATTGTTCACCTCTTGTATTCTACATCCACAAGGCCGAGTGTTTTCAGCCGATTGCCCATCCCACCTTTGGCCATGCCCATAAATGCATCACTGCTGAGCACGAAGTCTGTGTTGTTGCTCTTGTTGAGGTCGGTCAGGATCACCTTGACACCTCCACTGCTGCAAAGTTTTCTGTTCTTGCACCTTATCTGCTCTGACGGGAGGCTATCATGATTAGCGAGCACAATACAGTCTGATTCAAGCTAAAAGTCCAAGTTTTTATTTCCTTTGTATAAGGTATTCAATGTCATTCTCACCTGGAAGCAAGCTCCACAGCCAACGCCGTCCCTGTGAAGCGCAGAGTTGCCTGCAGCTACATAGCCTCCGTTGAAGCCCAGAGCCATGGAGCCATAGCCACAAGCACCAACTAGAAAAGGAGAATTCACAAATTAAGGGAATTCCTATCTTGATCAACATTAGAACAGATGACAGAAACAAAGATGCAACAGATATACCAGCGAGGGCAGAAGAGGATGAGAAGTAGGCAGCCTTGGATTGATGCACACACCTGTCGCAGGCAGTGGCATGGGGGAGATAATGGAGGAGAAGAAAGAAGAACAGGGAGATCAATTCAACTTCCATATTTCAGCTCAGGAAAGGGGCGTCAAGGAAGAAAGTAGTCGGTATGCAGACGCGAAAAATATTACTGTTATATACATATCTGAGAGAAACATGTGTTTTATATATACAAATGAGAGAGAGAGAGAGAGAGAGAGAGAGAGAGAGAGAGAGAGAGAGAGTGAGAGATGATGGAATCGGGTCAAGTAAAACACTGGGTGCTGATGCAGTGCTAGATTGGCAGGTCAATTCCAAAGGGAGCTATTTATTTTCTACGCGTAATGTAATGGCAAGCACAGCATGGACAACAAAACAGGTTGCATTTTCATACATAAAAATTAAACTAATTTTTTTTACTTAATTTAGCCAAATAAGATATCAAGTGAGAGAAAGATTAAAAAAATCTAAATCAATTTTACTAGCCATTTTTATTCGGTTATCAGAATCCCACATTTAATTAATTTTTATAGCAATAGAACAGCTGGTTTAGAAATGGGGATTATCCATTCATTATTCTTTGGAGAATTTATTGTGAAATTAAAGAGGCTAAAAAAATTAAGGATAAGGAAGCTTGATTGGAAAGTGTTTGTAGGACTGAAGAATAATAATAAAAATAAAGTGTGAGGGGTCTGAGTTGGCGAAATAATGGCAGGGATTGGGTTTGTGTGAATGGATGACTCAGGCATTGAGTGGAGAGATAAGAACAAGCCGGATGTGCTTTTGTTTCTTTTGGTCTCTAGCTTTGCTTCTAAGAAAGAAACTGTTCCATTTCTTTTCTGTGTCATTTGTTGATCCTTTTGTGGATTTAACATCCATATGGCTAACTTACTAGGATCAACATATCTATCCTTTTCTGCCACAATAAATTCTTTTCTAATTTGAAAGATCCTAAGAATTTTCATAAAAGTCATATGATTTTCTACTATTAAAATCTCAATCTGATGAGTGAAGGGCCTACCATTGATGTGCATATTTATATTTTTTCCCCAAATTAATACGAAATTAGTTTTATTTTTTTTTTCATTCTAGTATTTTGAGAATTGGTTATGTCTAATTATAATTACCTCGAGCCATACGTATAACAATTTTATTACTAATTTAAGTAAAATTTATTTTTTTAAATAACTAAGAGACCGTTTGACAAAAAATAATTTATTTAGATTATCGATTATTTTATTTAAAATTTTCAAATTTCACTATATTTAATTGGCACTAATTACCAGTAATTTTAATTTATTTGATAATTTAAATTATCAGCAATCACATAACACCCAAAGGACTTTCTGATTTTTTCACTAAAATGAGATTTATAACTTTTTATATATGAATTAATATAATATTTTAGCCTAATATTATTAAATCATTTTATGTAATAATATTATAAGTTCGTGTGCCATCTCACGCCATCGGACTAAAAAAATTGCAGAAACTTTTTTATATGAATTCTTTTGCATGATTTATTTTTCTATGCTTCATTTTTTCTTGATTTAATCTTGTTTTTTTAGTGAATTAAATTTAATAAGTATTGTTTTCACTTATTTTTTATTATTCATCCTCTCTTTTCTATATTATTTTTTTATTTATCAAACACAACAAAAAAAATTAAGTTTATAATATGTAATAAGGGTATTTATAAAAGTCACATCTTGCAAAAATATGATATTTATCTAAGAAACATGGTAATATAAATTATCACTTATAGTGCTTGCCAAACATTATTATTTGATATTATCAGTAATTTAATAAATGATAATTTATTTTTATGATAATTTAAATTATTAATTAATTTTAGAGAGAATCCATCAAACGCGTCCTAAATGAGTTCTGAAAACTAATTTGAAGTCGGATATAGAAAATTGCATGTTTTAAATTAGAACTGGAATTGGAACTGAGAGCAGGCTCTTCCATTCGTTACAGATATTTCTGAACATGTCAAGCAACCAGGATAAGGCATCCATCAAATCAATAATTGGTTGGTACTGATGGTTATGTGACTGAATTTATGAAATGTTTATTTAAGGAAATATTATTTGATTTTTTTAAAACAATGTTTGATATTAAAAAGGTATTTAATATTATTTTAGTGAACCAAAACAGTTATAGACAAAAAGTTGAAAAAACATCTCTTTATTCTAAAATAACGAGGAAAAATATTTCAAATTATAAAACATGATTTCATAAGTCACGATAAAAATATATTTTCATTGATTATGTAATACACAACAAAACATAAAAGGAAAATGAATAATTTTCCTCCATCGACAGTTTTTTGCGTAATTTATTTTCTGCCAAAATTAATTTTTATCCAAGCAAATGTTGCCCGTATAGCCATGTTCTTTCACTGAGGTAAGCAAGTTTTTCTTCCTTTTGTAGAGATCGAAATCAAAGTACTCTTCTTAGGATATGAAAATACTGAGTATTGTATATACAAATAGTAGATACGAATACATACATACATACATATATATATATATATATATATATCTAATAATGAAATTATTCGTATCTCATATTTACTTATCAAATGATGAAATTGCACGCGGTTTTTAAACATATTCTACATGTCAATTCATGAAGAGGAAAAATTATCTTGGAGTCTTTGTCTGGTGTTGCGTTGTCGAAGTAGACTTGGAATTGTTCGATAATATGTTAAACGAGTCGGAGAAAATGGCCAAGAAAATTTCACCAAGGAAAGAAGAATACAAGGGGCATGGACCGAGTGGGATGACCACCAGCAACTAGTGATTTCTTGGCCCTCTCGGACTCGGTCTAGGAAAATCAAGTTTGGCAAGTTAGTGAGTGAAGTTTTTTAAATCATCAAATTTGATTAGAATATTGTCTTACGGTTGATATAAAATTAATCAAGTGCTAATGATTCTTCACACAGATGAATCGTTCATTGAAAAAAAAAACTACTCATAAGTAATTAGAATAAAGATTATTTAAACTTAATCAAATTTGATTCTACATATTTTTAATAAATAATTTAAAATTAACAACAAAATATTAATATTAATAAAACAAAAAAAATAAATTTAATATTTATTATTGTCAACTTCATTCATTTTAATAGTTGTTTTACTTATCTTATTTTTAAAAACTTTATTATTATTGTTTCTAGTCTATTAATTCGTATCATGCATGAATATTACAAAAATTATAATGTAAATACATAAATCATCCCAACTCAATTATCATAACACATACTTTTAGTCTTTATATAAAATATTTATTTTGTAAGATATAAATAAATACTACCTACATCGTCCTATATCACAATTAGATAATCCCATCAATTATTTAATCTAATTTAAAGTTAATATGAAAAAAGAAATTAAATATTTATTAGATAGATATAAATAAATGTTTTATTAAAATATAAATATGTTGCACCAAAATATTCAGTAATGAATATACTCCGAGATCGTTTTATCCACTCCATCAAGATTAGGTCGACCAGACTAGGATCGAGTCGAGTACGACCCAACTCTAGAGGTGAACCGAGGCATTTGAGAAACAAGTGAGCCACCGGTAGCCTAAACTCACCCTCTTCTTCTTCTGACTGCCTCATCCGAGACCTAGAACGAGGTGCAGATAGGGCTTCGACGCTTCGCCCCTCTAGTCTCTTTCGCATTCGATTCTCGAATGAAGGTTCCATGATGTTGAATTTTGTCTTGTTTTGACTCAACGCATATGTTGGTGCACCACTTTGACATAAGTACATATGCGCGTGAAGATATCGACCAATTCTCAAACATTATATAATAATAAAAATATAACTTAAATAGATATCTAATGTAATTATATGGTTATTTTCATATGTATAAACTTATTATTTTGCATAAAAAAATTATCAACATTAGACATTTATAAATATGTCAATTTATATTTTTTTTCATAAAAAACAAAAATATAGTCAAATATATTTTACTTAAGTTTGTACTCATTTAAAATAAATCATAATTATTATTTGATAAACCATAATTTCAAAAATAATTTTAAATTTGAATTCACTTTAAAATAATTATTATATCTTTGGTTGTTTACTATTTATTTTAAATTATGAATTTAGTATTTTTTAATATACTATACTTAGGGTTCTTTAAAAATAGCAATTATTTTCTTAATTTTTTATTTTTCCATGAAGAAAATATTAATAATTTAAATTTTGATCTTTTTTTAATTATATGTTTGAGTTAAGACTGATTTTAAATGATTATTTGTTTAGTATTAAAATTTTGAATTTTCTTAATTTACTTTAGTTAGGACTCTTAAATATAACAATTATTGTCTTACTTTTTTATTTTCTTATGGAGAAAATCTTCTGATATTATTAATAAATTAAATTTTAATGTTCTTTAGTAATTTACATGACACTCCTTTTAAATAATTATTAGTTTTTAAATAATTGTTAGTTTGCGACTAGAGTTTTGAATTTTTTTAATCTACTTTAGTTAGGACTTTTAAAAATAATAATTATTTTCTTACTTTTTTATTTTCATGGAGTGAATATTCTGGAAAAAAACAATTATTTATATTCAAATATATTTTTTTAATAAATTCTTATCATTTTATTACTTTTTTTACTTTTCCACGGGATCAATAATAATTTTGAAACTAATAATAAATTTACATTTTTACTTAGAACTCCTTTATTATAGTTATTTAAAAAATATCTAACACATTATGAATATTATAATTATTTAGATTAAATTTGTATTAGTAATTAATATTCCAAATTTTCTCATTTTTTAAGTTGGAATCTTTTAAAATAATTATTATGTTTTAAATTAATTATTTATTTAACATTTTAAATAATTATTTTTTAAAAAATTTTGATGTGACACGCGATATAAGACTTCATTCCTTATATATACTGGTATGATGGCCATGCGATGCACGAAGACTTTTATAAAAAAATTATTATATTTATATTTTAAAATAACTAAATATTATTATTCATGTTTTTTTTTAAAAAATATTGAGATGACATGTAGCTGAGGCTATATATATATATATATATATATATATATATATATATATATTATAAACTAAATAAATTCCAGGCCCACATTAACCCATATAATGTATTCCAGAAGAGAGTGGATAGGCTCTTTGACTCAATGGTTGTGTTTGGTTCAAATTTTGTTATACCAAGAATAAGAATAGTAATACTCATGATATAGTTATACTTATTTTTTATCCTCATTTTTGTTTGGTTGAGTATAAATTACAATTGTGATATTTCTAATTTGTGTTTGGTTGAATATGAGAATAAATATATATAATATTTTTAGGTATAATTTTTTTTATTTTCATTATATTTTTTGATAATACAAATTATAAATATCTTTTAAGATAATTAAATTTTATTTAAAATTTGATTTATTAGAATATTTTTTTTATTAAGGTTATAATACAAAATTTCATTGCGTCACCACATAAAACACCAATACAAATTTTATAAAAATAACAATTTATTGTAATACATTATCAAACACCAACATAATTTATTGCAAAATATTTTCTAATTAAAATTATATTACAGAATTTCATTACATCACCACATAAAACACCAATACAAATTTTATAAAAATAATAAAATATTTCAATACATTATAAAAACCAACATAAAATAATATAAAAGTTAATATAGTCGAATAAAATTATATATCATGTCATAATAATAAGTCCAAGCTAAAACAAAGCCATAATAATTTCATATATATATATATATATTTAAATAATTATATCATACGAACGTAAAAAAATATTATTATATAAATTTCTTATAAGTAATGATGTTCGAAACTCTTAATAGTACCAAAAATCAAAGATCAAATAAATATTTTTTCATTTTAATTATGTTTACGCAATGATATAATTTTTTATGGGTGTTCATTAAATATTTTAATGATTAAAATTATTTATATTAAGTAGTTGATTTTTTATTAAAATTTTATTTTGTTAAAATAATTTAAATTAAGTAAATATTTGTTTTGTCAAATTTATTTTATTAAATACATACTTTTATGTTAAATATTATTAGTTAATTTGTTAAAATATTATACCCAATATTGGTATAAGATAATACTTGCTCTTCTCTAGGTATAAATTTAATGAGAGTTATATTCAAATTGGGTATAAATATTATTTTAATGATAAAAATGTCCTTTTCAAAAAATGAGTATAAGTGTGAGTGTTTGGATATAAATTAAGGAATAAATATTTATTTCCTAACTTATAGTCCAACCCATGGTTCTTAAACTCGCGAGCTAGAATCGTAGAATCGCACGATTTCAAGACTCTAGACCACAAAATCGAGTGAACTCGGTATAAACTCGGATTGTGTAGTAAACTCGGTAGACTCGTTAGTGAACTCGGTAAACTCGGTAGACTCGGATGAACTCGGATGGACTCGTAAGTAAACTCACATATTGCAGAATTGAATTATTTAATTATAATTTAAAGGTACAATTAAAAGTAAATATGTATAAAAAATAATATATATATATTTTAAGATTTGACCAAAACCTTNAAGTAAACTCACATATTGCAGAATTGAATTATTTAATTATAATTTAAAGGTACAATTAAAAGTAAATATGTATAAAAAATAATATATATATATTTTAAGATTTGACCAAAACCTTCCAAGCCTCCTATTTTTTTACCTATTTCCACCCTAGGGTTTGATAATTAGCGAGCATCAGCTACTCGAGCATTTGTGGGCATCAGTATCAGAGTTATAAAAGTTAGGGGGCTTGTAAATGATGAATCATTATTTATTTTATATACATGTGAGTAAAAATATGAAGTATGAGATTTTATAATATTAAAATGATACATGAAAAATATTTATGATTTAGTTTTTATTGTATAATATATTTTTATATATTTACAGTCTGTACATAAACTCTACGAGTTTAAGTCTCGAGTTTACGTTTCGAGTTTACCGGACGTAAAACGAGTCTAGGTGGACTCTCGAGTTTGAAAACCTTGGTCCAACCAAACACAGCCAAGCACCTTCCGGCTGAGGAAATCCAATAGGCGACGTGATGGTACCAATTTGCCTTTGGATTCCAATTGGTAAATTGGATGCAGCCCAGTGTATCAAAATTTTAATTAACTACCTTTTTTTTTCATTAGAAAGTCACATTTTTAAGAATATGAGTTGTGCCACTGATTGTCGAGATCTGGATGTGGTCTTAAGATTTTATTACTTTTTGGTTCACAAGTCCTTAATCAATTTCAATCTTGCATGAAAATTGTTATTTGTACAATATAAATTTAAATCATACAACAATAATGAATTTAGATTGTATTAGATTTTATTATTATTTATTACTTTTTCTTTTTTTACATATTTTACTTACAGACTAATTATCTACTAAAGATTGTTCTTCTAATATCTTATAGTTAAATTTTGAATCAAACATAGATTGGTAAAAAACAAAATCACTCTAAATTCAGAAAATAGAATAGAAAATGACACTCCACCTGCTTGAAAATTCTAATGAATTATATCAATAACCGGGATGGATTCTAAATGATTTTTTTTTTAAAAAGGTTGGTCAGTATAAAATTCTTCTTATACTTATTTTAGAATTATTTGAATCACGCCTAATTCACACTAGACAATCCAATTCTCTAATAATGCAAAGTGACAAAAATATTGTCCAGCCAGAAAGTGCGCCTTTCCATATTACTACGTGATTAACAATATGATTTATATTTATTTTTCATACAGCTTGTCCTTCTGAATTTCACATAAATAAAATATAAAATAGATAAATTATATGAATAACCGGAATGGATTCTAAATGTTTTTTTTTAAAAATTGACATATTTTGTTGAATTTTTTTAACGACCTTGGGGGATAATTTTTATATTATTGATAATACGAACGTAAAGTTACTTAGACACTGAATTATATTATTTGCTTATTTTAGTTTATAAGTATTTAGAATTATTGATATCATATCTAATTCACATAGCATCCGAGAAAAAGGTGATGCATTCAAATCTCGATGATAAACTTAATTTTCTTCTTTAATATTTCACGTGTTTTACATATAATACATCAAAAAGTTTGTAAAAAAAAAATTGAACATTGTTTATTTATTCAGAAAGTATCATTACTTTCTATACAAGTGCACCATATATTCTTTTTTCCTAATATATATAAAGATATTGCTATTTCTATTAACTTTTTAAAATTTTGGAATAACATCTAATTCACGATAGACAATCCGATTATTTAGTAATGCAAAATGACAAATCAAATTGTCCAGCCAGAACGGATGCCTTTTTCATATTATAACAATATGATTTATATTTATTTTTTCATATTTGTTCTTCTAAATTTCACATAATTAAAACATAAAATACATCATATAATAATATCATGAATAGTAATAATATATTATTAATTTATATTTAATCTTATTATTCATAATGTGATAATATTATTATGATTATGTTATTGATGATCAATTATAATAGTTATTATGAATATTAGAAATGTTAACTGATATGTTATTGGCATTTTAGAAAATATTTTTAAATTATTTATAAATATATTACATAATATATTAATTTAAAGAATTTTTGGTTCGAGTTTAAAAGTTCATGCTTAATTATATAAACTCTAAAACTTGATAATATGTATAATGGATAATTTGGTAATAGAAATAATATTATATAATGATAATATTTTATATGTTAATGTGAAAATCTAAATTGCTACTAGATTACCAAATACAGTAATTGTAGGATCTAGATGTCACCAAGAAGGGGGCGGGGGGTGTGAATTAGTGTATTAAAAACTTTTACTCTCTTTTCCTTAATCTAGATGTGTTATGTGAGCGGAAGCATGCATGTACAAGTATAAACACAAATAGAGAGAAGAGAGTAGAGAGAAAACAAACACAACACAAACACGTGTTTTGTTATCGAGGTTCGACCGAACTCTTTGGCCTACGTCCCCGCTCCGATCTTCTCCTACGAAATCTTCGGAGTTCACTATTTCCTTCTTCAAGGGCGAAGGCTCCCTTACA
>LTAE01000011.1:218171-231304 GCA_001647135.1 Pontederia paniculata
TGACGGGTGCAAAGAACCCGTCAGAAGTTCTGACGGGTTCTTTGCACCCGTCAAAAATTTCTGACGGGTACCTTACCCCGTCAGAAATTTTCTGACGGGTTTTATTGCCCGTCAGAAAATTTCTGACGGATTTTTATGACCCTCAGAAATTTTGACGGGTGTTTTTACCCGTCAAAATTTCTGAGGGGTGATTATTCCCTCACAAATATCACTAAGTATTTCTGAGGGAATTAATTCCCTCAGAAATTTCGGTCAGAAAATCGCAGTATTCTTGTAGTGTACGTCGCCCTATAAATATAGAGGTTTAAAGTAAGAGAACATTTAAATTTATTTTTAGTGGTAAACATTTATTATAGTTTAAAAGTTTTTTCAACTACCACTTGTGTCGGTATAGTTTAGTGGTAACCATATATCATCTAGGACTTGCATACCTGCAATATTGTTTTTTGATAGAAAATAAATACTCATACCATTAATTTGTTATGATTTCCTTCTCACCGACAGATATATGAAATAATGAATTGGGAAATTAAGTTAATTATTATAAAGGTTTGTATTTAGGTCTTGAACTGTCCATTAATTACAGATATATAAATCCATATATATCAGAATCTTTTTCTCCATTACATCTTATATGTAAGTACTATTCAAAAATCTTAATTCAGGGACTGGAATAACACTTCGATATCGATCAGCTTCTATTATCTTTTTGTTTCCTGTAATCCATGTAAATCCTTGTATAATAGACAGAGTAATTTATGCATGAAGGTAAAAAAAGCGGGATCAATTGTGAGTTCAATAGCATATACTTGTCCATGGAAATTAAAGAGTCCAAAGCGTTTGAAGTATATATGAAGTACCATCCTTCCTTCACTCAAAAAAGAGAAGTCTCTCTCTCGTGTTGTCGATTCTTGAACCACGAATCGTATCTATATAAATCATGAACAACTTATTCATCATAAATGGCATCTAAAGGCATGAAGTTTCAAGGAAAATATTTTATCTGCTTGCATGCTGCGGGGCCACTCATGCAAATGCGCAGAGGCACCCAATTCGTTGTTTGTATCTGCGAGACAATTTGGATTCTGAAGGTTAAATGCACATCCTGATTTTTCTGCAGAAGACCTGACAAATTTAGGGCGACCCAACTGCAACATGCACACACGGTTCTCAGCCGTGAACATCGCCAATCAAAACAATTAAGGGATCTAAACGCCAAAAATCAATGAAAGCTGCTTGCATCTCTCTCTCTCTCTCTCTCTCTCTCTCTCTCTCTCTCTCTCTCTCTCTCCACCCCACCAATTAATATTCTACCGTGACATGTATATATAAATGTATATATCCACATGATGCAAGCACAGTGTTGCTGATATAAATACCTGTGACTACCCAACAGAGAATGTTTAGCTCTTCTAAGCAAATTTATCTTCCTTCGATTAGGTGCCTTCCAAAAGTGCACAGTGCAGGCCTTCATCAATGCAGTGGGGTAATTGTTGCACTCCAAGTCCTTGAAGCAATCTTTTGGCACAAGGGGCAGTGTGGGTACGAGTGGTGAGGACAAGAAGCACATGAGCTGCCGGAAATCTTGAGAAAGATAGTTGAATCACTGAGAACCAGTAGTCGTAGTAGTGCAGTGCAGACTAATAGCTTGCAGACCAACATTAATGGCGTCTGCCCTCCAACTCCTCCTTCTTGGCTGTTGTGTTGCTGCAAAACATATGCTTTGGATAATTGGATTGCACAGTTTTCCCCTTACTTCACCAGCTTTTGTTGCAGCAAGGGGGAGCTGCCTTACTGCTGGTACCAGGGCTTCGTACAGACGTTTGAGTAGCATGTAGGGTTTGTCATGCACTACCAAACTGTAGGAATTAACTGTAAGTTGCTGATTAAAATTACGACAGATGCCAAAGTGCCGACAGCACCAGATGGCATGAGGACAAGACGAAGAAAGATATGGATGGCATATCTGCCTCCAAATTATATGCAAATTGGCAACAATTTAACGATTCACTAAATGACTGACATGTTTTATGAATGGCTGACATGTTTCATGCATTCATATCTTGTTAGGAGCGAAAAAAAAGAAAATAGATCACAAGAAATATAGAGGTACGCATATTTACTTAATTCATGGATAATTTTCTATGTCATGATCATGATTTTATAAAGGTGTTAACTTTTATTATTACAGTATAATGTAATGTTTCAATCCCAAAACTATAAAGAACATTATATAATTATTCAACTAAATAATATAATGTATTCAATCTTCTACCTTAACGGTGTGTTTGGATTGAGAGTAATGGATGGTAATGAAAGGGAGGGTAATAATTAACCTTGTTTGAATAATAATTTTTTGGAGGGGAAAGTTAAAAATTAACCTCATTTTCCTTTCTAACTAACTAAAAATTATTACCCCCAAATTGAGGTTGAATGGAGGGTACCCTCCATTTCCTTCCCTCCCATTATCTTCCCCTCCCCTCCCTTCCCTTCCCCTCTTATATCCAAAGATACCCTAAGTTAATACACATAAATGATGCATTAATTCATCAGTCATAAAAGGAGGACAGGTGTCAAATATGTGTTGGTGTCTGTTTAATTCGTTCAAAATAGTTTTTTGAAAAATAATATGATATATAAAAGTATGAATAAAGTGTAGTTCTGTACTACAGGCGTCAGTATGCTAAAATATTAATTATTTTAAGTCATTTCATATTTTGAAAAGTACACAATTGAGTGATTCAACTAAAATTATTATTAGTTTTATCGAATTAATTACACACATACAGCACGCTAAGTAGTCATGTATATTCCATTTTTTTTCTTATAACTATTTTTTTAGGAAAAGGAATATTTATAAAGTGCATTATTATACATACTATACTATATCATGTTTTTTATTTAATAAGTGAATTTAGGAATGTGGTAATAATATATATTATTTGCGCTTACAATTCAACAGCTTTTTTCCTTATCATGCTATGTGATTTATAATATGCCTGTCAGATAGAGCCAAATCATGATCTCAAATATATATGTGATGGATAACATATATATTAGATTGCATATATGATATAGGATAAGCATGTCTTGATTACGCATATGTGGTTGTCTCGTCATTTTAATATAAAATGCTTATTTGATTGGAACACGTGATATATATTAAACTTATTTTGAATTTTTATTTTGTGAACGTCATATATAACTACGAATAATCATAATTTCGGCCACAAGCAGGAACATTATTGGATAGCGATGCCGTGGTAATTGTTTAATTAATAATATCCTAATCAAAGTCCTCTTGGCGTTAGCAATTGATTACAGTATAATGTTGGTGACACGCACCCTCCAAATTAAGTTTTACTGTTCATGGACCCATGCAGGAGAGCTGACAAGGGACTACGTTCAGCCCGGAGGTCTCTTCAGATCTTGCTTCTCTCATTGTGGTTCTGATGAATCATTCAATCCTTTTCCAACTTCCGGTAGGAGAACAAAATTGCCCCCACTAACAACCCTCCACCAGTATATAGAATTATTATATATTAAAGTTAGGGTTGCCAAATTACTTTTACATTCTCACGAGCTAAAGTATTTAAATTATATTCTGATATTCGAACTTAGAGTTACTAATTGGAATCATTAGTTCAATCAGCATGTAAATATAGATGTGTATAAAGAGAAAGGAAAGAAGAAAAAAAACTGAGATAATATACTGCAGAAGAAAAACTTTGAATATTTCAACACTATTCAAAATTATATTACTATAATAATTGCGGATACATTGTCGGTTAATTAACTTGGTGGATCCTTAATACTAATGTAAAATGGCGAAAACGTTGCCACTCAGCAAAAAGGAGAATACACTTAATTATATGAATGTTATTCTTTGAGTTCTCATCTTCTTCAATGTCCACTCCTATTTTACTTCTTTTTTCATGTTACACACACAAAAGGCATCTAACTTTATTTTTGTGATGACGAGAAGAAAAATAAAATCCCTTATGCAAATACCAAGTATGTTATATACTTATATATATGGATGCGAGAGTGCCTCAGATGATAATGGGTCTCAGCCTTCGAATTGAGAGACAAAGATGTTAATTAATAATCGCAAATAAATTCCATACAATTATTTTCTTAGGAGAAGTCTTTTATTTCCCTCAAATTATATTTGTCAAATGCTAATATTCCTCAATCAGAGGGTTCAACAATGAAAAAAACACCTTTATATTGTAGACTAAGTTATAAGTAGCATCAGTAGTACATGCAGAAATAAGTCTACCCTATGTTATAATGAAAGACAGATCACACACATAACAACGATATCTTTTATCACCAAGTTTATCTTGAGATGATCTCATGCTATACATTTTTTCATATGCGCAGGTGTGTGGTGCATGAGTGCGCGTGTGTTGGAGTTTGATTATAATTCAAATTGAAGCTTTATAGTTTTTTTTTATTTGAAGTGTGATTTATAATTTGATTAGAATTATATTTGTCACTTATTTTATATTATATTAATAACTTATGAGATTTAAAATTTCTTTTAAGCTACATATGAATCCAATTTGTATATTCTTGTATGATTTTCATTGTGAATCTATCATTGAACTTAGGGTAAGATCTAGTGGATCATACCAATAAGCGGCTCAAGGTTCAGGATTATTATGCAATTCTCTAAATATGAGTAAAATCTCATTGTTGTACACTTGTATGAGAGTGTAGCTCAGTTATATGTGAACTTCGTAAATGTCGTGTCTTTGCTATTTGATTTCTCTTTGCTCGATACCCACAAGGAATTAATATTTGAGTTTGGTCATTTGTCCATCAAACAAAAGGGTGATATGTCATGATGAAAAGAATGATGTGGATGTTGATGACAAACACGACTAGGTCAATTTTAAGCATGGAAGCGATGAGGCACCATAAATCATAATCATCCAAATATATGGGTGGTCAGGTCAAGCTGACCATCCTCAATAGAATATGTTGGCAGGGAGAGTTCACTCTATGATCTTATTAAATATTCAAGTCATAAGGGATCTGTTGGGGTTTCAATAGATTTGGTGTTGAAGTTCTATGTCTTTTATATTTAGGTTTGATGTATCATATCTTTAGTTAGGCTTATACTTTTCTGTTTCATTAGAAAATTAAAATACAAAATTTGAAAATTTTAAGTTGGAGTTTAAATTTTCATAGGTTATAAATAGGATTACTATATAAATAATGACTTTATAAATCACATTTGTACCACTTATGGGGTAACTTTGTCGCTCGTCTATCAACAAGGTGGAAAAATGGTCTAGGGAAACTAATGTGACTCTCCAAATAGGAAGCTCTAGGGTAGAGATGGCAAAATTTATAGATCTCGAGGATTCTCCCTGTAACACTCCCGATCCATTCAAGAAATTGTTCACTTTGGGCCCATATGGCCTGCACGAATTTAAAACGCGTTTTGAATGGTAAGGAAGGATGCTACATATAAGCCCATGACCACCTCCGTGTTTTGTCCATGTGGGACTTTCATTCTCATCATCATTTGGGGTCTTACAATCTTGCCCTCTTCGAGACTCAACGTCCTCGTTGAGTCGACCCACATGGTTCAAGTGAGCACGGATGTTGGCTCTGATACCTAAATGTAACGCTCCCAAAATTTCAAACTTTTTGGGCAACATTGCACATCGTATAACATTGACTTGACTCTTGACTTTTCAGTCAAGAACCATGCCACATCAGTGGAAGACTAAACAATTAATAAAAGTCTACTTTATTAAGATAAAAATGCTAAACTGGTCCAACATAAATGCCTGAACAATCTGACATGACATAATAATAATGACGAGACTCCAAATAAATGAGTTTGAATGTACAACTCAATAGAATCCTAATACATCATCAACACCATGTGCAACTGTAGCCTGTCATGAGCATCGCCAGTGCACGTCACCATCATCATGTAAGAGTACCTAATTCCCTGCAGTGTCCAGATGCAGGAGAGACGAACCTCTCGTGAGCTAATGCCCAGTATGTAAGGCTCAAATAGAAATAAAATAAAATAGAGTAATAAATCATGCTTGAAGAAAATATCATAAAAGACATGAAAATTATTATTCATTAGCATCATCATTAAATCCCTTTTTAAGGGTTAACATCATCATCATCATCATCATCATCATCATGTGAAGAGCTCTTCTTCATTTTTAAGGGATCATCATGTACCTTCATGCGACATGGCATCAGTGATTGTACAGGACCACGAGCAGAATTCGTTGCACAGGTATGGGAGAGGACCATGCAACCAGAACAGTGGTCAGCAGTGATTTGGAGTCACGCGCCCTTGGGGTTTCACTGTTTTGCCTGCAGTTACATCCCCTGTCCCCCTCATCATACACCTTTTTCTCCCGATTTTGCATTGAGTACATGAAGCCCCGCCAATTACATCTTTTATCTTTCTTACTATAATCACCTTATAGTTGTACATCATCATCATAGGGAACAATATACATCAAATCATATGGAAGAACCTCTGGAGACATCATGTGAGATGGACCGCGTCGGTGAACACGGTCCGGGTTCGGTCACGCGGACACGGCCCGTGCTGTAGGACACGGTCCGTTCTCCCTGTATAGGGATGCGCGCCGCACCGTTTCCAACGTTGGCCGCATCCCAAAGAATACGGTCGTCGTTGGGTTATCAATAGTGTTTCCGGCAACGACGAACCCAAATCTGATAGGGCATCGACTTCGGGTAGGAGTCCTGACTCGGTCCGTGTTGCTCAAAACGGTCCGAGTTGTCCTCCAGCGCAGCGGCGGAAATTAGGGTTTCGTCGGCAGAGCGTCGCCAGACGCGGTTCGTGTCGGCGAGTGCGGCCTTCGTTCATCGTCATGTACGCGTCACCTGACGCGGGCTGCGTCGGCAGACACGGCTGGAGATCGCCGTCTGCGGAGAAGGAGATCGAATCGCCTGGACAAACCGCGTCGTCAGACGCTATCCGAATCGTCAGACGCGATCTGGGTCATCATCATGCATAAGAAAAACATGCGCTGTCAACCTGGTCCGCGTCGGAGACACGACCAGAGTTTGACATCGGCGAAAGGAAAATTGTGCGCCGTCATGCGCGATCCGAGTCGGCGAATGCGGTCCATGTCCGGAGGACGCGGTCCGTGTTCGTCTCCTTCGGCCACATACGAAAACTCGAGATCTGAGATCCAGATTTTCATGAAAACTTCGATAAAACATTCAGAAATCATATAGAAATCATCTAACATCATCATAAGACCAAAAACCCATGCATCTCAATCCTAAAGATGAGTTCCATGGAGGATTCCTAAGGACCCCCTTACATACCTCGTTTCCAATCAAATTTCTCTTGAAAACTTCTTGTTNGAGAGAGAGAGAGAGAGAGAGAGAGAGAGAGAGAGGAGAGGCTTGAGGGCGAGAGACGGCTATGGCAGAAAATAATGAGATGATGAGAGAAATTATGAAGATTTGGATCTTTATATAGGGTTTGGATGGAGAGAATTACTTAAATGCCCTTAGTTAATTAAATTCTATTCTAATTAGAATTCTAGGTGTTACATCATAAACCCCTTAGAATAAAATTCGTCTTCGAATTTAGGTAGAGGTAGGAGTCTTACCAAATAAGTAAGGAAACTCCTGGCGCATTTCTTCTTCCAGTTCCCAAGTGGCTTGATGGTGCATCCAAGCCACCTTGACCATCGCTACCATCTTATTCTTCATTCTTCTATTATGATAATCCAAAATCTTCACAGGGTATTCAATGTAGGTCATATCATCTCGAACGTTAATCTCCTCCAACTGTATTACATTCGCGTCATCATGGTTGTACTCTTTGAGCATGGATACGTGGAACACATTATGCACATGCCCGAAAGATGGTAGTATGTCTAAATTACTTAAATATGAACTATGTGAGAAGCTTAGGTAGTATGTCTAAATTAAAGGTATCAGAGCCAACCTCGCGTGTTCACTTGAACTATGTGGATCGACTCAACGAGGACGTTGAGCTCCGAAGGAGGGAAAATTGTGTAAGACCCCAAGATGATGATGAGAATGAAAGTTAGTCCCACGTGGACAAAACACGGAAGTGGTCATGAGCTTATATGTAGCATCCTCCTTTACCATTCAAGATGCGTTTTAAATTCGTGCGGGCCATATGGGCCCAAAGCGAACAATATCTTGAATGGATCGAAGGTGTTACACCCCCTTCGAGCTCCCGAGTTCGGAGATTTTTTATCCCCGGGGATTTAGAGAATCCTTTTCCGCCACATGAGATCTCTACCTGAATATTCTAATATTTTAATTATTTAATAAATTATTATATATTCTAATTAATATTAAATAGGCAAATAAAAATTCATTGATGCATCTCGTTATTAATAAATTAATTGAATATACACATTTACAAAGGTAAATATTTTAAAATAAATAATTAAAATAATTCATAATTATTTATTTAATATAATAATAATATTAATTTTTTATATTCAGGATCTACATTGAATCCTCGCGGAGATGTGGGAACCCTCTATCCTCGCCCAGAGGAGCGGGGTCGGGTAGTATACTCTCCGCTCCATCTCTCTCTGGTGCCATCCCTAATTAGAGGTTATTTTGAATATGTATGAAAAATTTTAAATTTAGTAAAATTCTAGGAGGACATCACTGAATTAAAAATAAATCTCCTAAATTTCATCTTAATTCTCTTTGTCTGATATAAGTAGCAACATAGCAAATTAAAGACTCCGAGAGGGAATTTTAATTACTGTTCCATTGAAGCCTAGTGTACTACTAAATCACCCTCCTTTTGGCAACATCCCCAAAACGCCATGGATTTCACGTGCCCGTAGCCCCCGCCATGGTCGAGGTGCGCACTGCGCTCTATACTTCCCGTCTATTTATAGCCAAACCATTCCCCTCCGCTGCCTTCAAGCTTCACCTCCCCCAACGTCCTCTCTGATCACAGCAAGGACTTCCCCATCTATGCGACCCGATTACTCCCCTTTTCTTATCGATTCCTATACACACCTCCACGTCCTTCTTGTCCCTGGCAGCTTGGTCTGCAACTGCAAACCAAGCTCTTAAAAGGGCAACCGAGCAAGGCAGCCAGCAAGCAAGTGGCTAAAAATCTGCACAAAGATCCATGGCCGGCGACCAGATCAATGTCGCAGCGATGCGGAAAACGTCGTCGCGGCCTACAGTGGCGCGCAAGGGCCACGTCGCTGTGTACACGAGGGAAGGGCAGCGCTTCCTGATCCCGATAGCGTACCTGAACAGCAGCATCTTCCGGGAGCTGTTCAGGATGTCGGAGGAGGAGTTCGGGCTGCCGGCCGGCGACCGGCCGATCACATTCCCTTGCGACGCGGCCTTCATGGAGCACGTAGTGGCGTCCCTCAGGGCCGAGCGCGCCACGGCGCCAAGAGGTTGGACAAAGCCCTGCGCGGCTCCATTTTTTGCCTGATGTCTCGAGCATTCAGCATTATGGCCGGCCGGCTGATCTGTGGATCTAGTAATTAATTATTTATTTGGTGTATTTAGAGCTATTTTTCTGCGTCTTTTTGGGTTGCTGCATGCACTTCTAGGGAACAATTTGCTTGTGCATGCATGCACGCATGCACGAAGAGATTGAAGCTGTTTAGTAGTATGGATAAAGTGCAGAAGAGGTTATGTGTTCATCGTCAAGTCCTTGTCTGGGAGGGATGAGAGAAAGCTGACCAGACCTTGAGGCAAAAGAGATGAGCCGGCCAGTAGGATAAGGAATAAGTAACATATATGAGAGGGAACAGAGCATGGAAAATGATGTGTCATTTTGCTACAGTATGTTTTTTTAATGACTGCTAAATACGAAAATTTGTTCCTCCATTTACAGTAGAAAGACAGAAGAATATCTGGACCTCTGTGTTGTAACAGTTATTCCTTTATATAAGATTTAGACATTATTTGAGAGCATATTTTTCGAGATTTTAAAAAAATTATAGTAAAATATTTTTTATACTAATTTATTTTATCCTACACTATACTTTTTTCCGAGGTAAAATTTTTAAGCTATTTAATTAAGTTCTAGATACTTTTAAATACAAATGGAACTACTTTATAAAAGAGAGTTAGAAGAAAGGAAAATATAAATATGGATAGGGGTAGATACTTATTTTATAATATTTTTCGTCTAAGAGGTTGCATTTTGATCCTACAAAAATTGATGCCAAATATTTATTTATAAAATAATTCATCAACAAAAAATATTACGATGTATCAACTAAATATTTTAAAATTTTGACTATATTTTGTAGTTCATTAATGCCTTAAGATATTGCTGAATATACTGCAATAGTATTTATCTATGGCATATTTTTTGAATAAAATTATTAGTCATTTATTTTTTAGAATTTAAATAAACAATATTAATAATTTTAAGTTAAAAATGTATAATATACATTTTCCTGCAGTATACTCATTTACCTAATGATTTAATATTAGCCAACTGTTATCTACTTATAAAGCCTGGGTGTTATCTACGAATTTATTACCCAAAAACACTTGAAGTTGTGGCGTTATGTGGGCCGTCCATCCAAAAATGCCCAAGGCCTGCATGTATAATGATTTTTTTTCTTTTGCAAATTGGAATTAAATATATTCAACGGTTGATGTTAATTTTGCCTAAACCAATTTGAGGTGATATGCTAAAAGTAAACATTTCGCTTTTATATTCCATACATCCTGGTTCCACAGAATCTTTTTATTTTTTTTATGTTATATGAGACATGTTAAAGACCATTACAAAATAAAAAAAAGATAAAATTTCTGATCTATAAGATATATTGAGATTAATGTTTATTTTGTGTAATTTAAGATACACACACATATATACATATGGAAGGAGAATAATGAAAGGCAAACCAAATTTTCTTCTTATTCTCAATTTAGTTAAAAAATGTATTCTTCCCTGCTAATAAATTTCTATTCAAACTTCTATTTTTTTCATTTATATCAAAACTTTGGTTGAAACATGCCCGTTATATGGTGAGGTGTTTACCATGCACAAAGTTTCTTCCATAAATTTTAGATTATTTAATGCTATCTATTAAATTACGAATAAATTGATATCCTAAAATAATCGTGACCATTTTCGAAATTCAACTTTATGACATAAAGAAGAAGCTAAGGAAATGCTTGAAAATTTTAATTTTTAATGTCATATGAGCAAGTTAATGTTAGTTAGAGGACTTTTACAAAAACGAGAGAGGATAAAATTATGATCTCCAAGATATCCTGTGATTAGAGTTTAATATTTATGATAATGTAATCTAAGATCTAGTATCTTCTGAGTCGTTCGAATGAACCATACCTACTAAAGCTGATATTAGAGAGAAAATTTCTCTCTCCAACTTCTTTTTTACTTCTCAAATATATTAATAAAACCTTTTCAGTAAAGAAATATATTCCGACTTAAATTTTATAATAAAATCATCTCTTTAGATATAGTTTAAGTAATCAAGTAGAAAGCAGATGTATACACCTCGCTTCTTTAAAAGTAATGATTTACAAATTTTGAAAAAAAAAACTAAATTCAAATTACTTTTACTTTGGAGTTTAAGCAAAAACTAAAAAAATTCAAAGCAAAATTAAAATTTTGATCTGGCCCAACGATAAAAGTAGTTTTTTTTTTAAATCTCAAAAAGCTTTAGGTGGTATCTAAATAAAAAAGGAATTACAGTTATTTAAGTAATATTCTTTATTTTACTTGATATATGAAATCACTCAACTATAGTATATATATGTCAGTTAACAAAAAAAAACATGTAAGATATTATGGTGATATTAAAATATTTAGTATTTTTTCAGTTGAATAAAATGCCATTTCATGTTGTCATAAATATATGGTTAATAAATTATAGAGTTCTAAGAAATCATTCGCAAAAATTTTGAGGATGTTCATGAATTAAAAAGTCATAAAAATATTGTATTTAGAAAACCACATTACCCATACTACTTTCTATCTAATTTTTATCCTCAACTTCCTTTCCACAAAAAACTCATGCTAAAAAAATATTTTTTTTGAAAGGTTGTGACACTTGTAAAGCATCATATTCAAATCACAACAATGTGTTTCATTACAACATATTTATATAGGGTAAATTTGAAAGGTAGAAAACTTGAAGGGAATATGTTGAAATTTAAAATGATGTTTTCTTATTTATTTCACAATTGCTTGAGTTGGCTATTATTCCCACTTGCCAATGGGAAGTCGACATCATCATTATCATTTGTCAATGGTTTTAAAATATTTTAGGCTAAGAGCTCCTCGAATACACAAATTCGTATATGAAGTATTAAAATTGAAAAAATTAAACCATCATAAAAGGAGTTCTAAGTTATGATATTTGTATTGTAGATATATCTCAAAAGAAATTGAAATATAGCAATATCAAGTCATGACATTTGTTATATTTTTTTTCAATAATAATTTGAAATACTATACTTCGCTTTCAAAGAAATTCAACTATTTTAAAAATATTTGATTCGTGCTGACTAATATATCCCTTTATAAAAGTCATTTGAGAAATTAGCCCATGCAAATAAATTTTGAACGTTAATAATTGTACACTTCAATCAAATTTAAACAATTAAATATTTATATTATAAAAAAAATTAAAGGTTATTTCTATTTTCTTCCTCGAACTATCACGAAATTTTAGACATATTCCTAAACTATAAACCAGATAGAAGTAGATTTAAACTTTCTCGATTGAGCAGTTTCATCAACTGATCTGATTTTCCATTTTCTTAAATTATTTTAATTTATTAAATGAATATATTACTCTTTTTAATAAAAAAAATTAAAACTCTCTCCTCTCCCTCTGTCATCGTTGTCTCTCCCTCTGAGCTACTCTCCCTCCAGCCAGCGCTTGGAGCTCACACAAGCGAGCACCTACACCTGCTCGCCTACGTAGGCGCAGGAGAGCACCGAGGACGCAGGCGCTCGCGTGCGCCGGCGAGCACCGATGGAGAGAGAGATCGGAGAGAAAAGAGAGAATAGAGAGAGCAAGAGAGAACAAAGAGAGAGAGAAAGAGGAGAGAGAGAGAGAGAGAGAGAGAGAGAGAGAGAGAGAGAGAGA
>LTAE01000012.1:0-153107 GCA_001647135.1 Pontederia paniculata
TTGATTTATATCATTATTGAGTTTATTGTCATCAGGTTTATCGTTATGATTCTATGTCTACTTGTGCCTTATACACTGGGATACTGCTTTTCCTGTATGATCCTACAGGTAACTAGTTCAATAGTGGATGATGGTGATGGTGACTACATATTGCTCATGATGATGTTGATGCTATGCACATGACAGAGTCATCCCTAGAGTCATCAAATTTATGACACTATTTATATTGTTCAGACTTCCGCATTTACTTTATTGAATATTATTGTTAATCGATTAAAGTCAATTTTTTATTGACTGGTCAACATAGTTAAATTATTAATCAAAGGATTGCATCGTCGTAGCGTCTCCGAGTCCATATTTTGCCAGGTGACAGAGTGTGAGTTTGGGGGCGGTACACCCTCTTTCAAATGAACCCTAAAAGTTTAAAATTTATAACTATCATATGATAATTGAAATTCGCACAGGAACGGAGACAATTTGAAAGTCTGAAAATTTGATAACTTTTTTATTGCATAATTATAATAAAAAGTCGATTTCTTATTAGTTAAAATTTGTAATCAATCAGTGCTTAAGTTTTATGAATGCGAGATTCCGGTTCAAAGCAAATCAATAGAACTTCTAAATTTGATTATATGGATGAATAATATTTTGGTAATAATTAGTTGTGATAATGTAAAATCACAATAACCTGGATTGCTAATTGTTCGTAATTTGAAAAGTAACAAAATCTTACGTGACCTTGTATTTGTCGCCATTGAAAAAAGATATTTAATTGCCCCGAGTCAGAAAATAATTAGTTGGTCCTAATCTTTTTCCAAGAGAAGGTAAAATATTTCTTAAATTAATGTGCTTCAAAATATTTAGTAAGAGAAGTAGAATAACTAGTTAAAAAGATGTTTGATCAAAATGACTTTATCACATTAAAAAAATTATATATCAATATCTTTTTTTGCATTTTGTTATTAGATATCTCAACTTCCTATCCCCATAATATAATTTATCCAACATATGAACTTATAATTACTTAATAATTGTAGAAAATTGTATACGTTTAGGTTTGAGTTCATTAGTCGTCTTATATTTATTTTTTGACCCCCCATCGATGATAAACTTTCTCAATAATGTTTTTTAAATTTGATTTTGTGATTTTTTTTATCAATATCTGAGCTAGGCTGTCAATTATTTTTTCCCCAAGAACCATGACCATCTGACTTAAATGCCCCCTTAGACGAACAAATTAACACACAAGAAAATGGTCCCTTTTAGTGAGAGAACGATAAGATGAAAGGGAACTTAAGAAAAAATTGGGAAAAATTAGTGGGTAAACAAAGAAAATAAATATAGAAAAAATAATTGTTCGCAAGTATATCATGGCCCATGGGCCATGACCCATTAAGTTTGTCGACTACTTAATCTTAACTAATATTAAAGAAAAAAAGGATAGTCATTATTCATGTTATAAAATTGACCCGACTCGACCGATCGGACCATCGTTCAGAATCTAAACTCATGGGGTCATGTTAAATTCGAATTGACAATTGAACAGATCAAAATTTGAAATGAATGGCTCAATTCGATGAATCTAACTGATCGAGAAAACGTTTCTTTTGCAAATAATAATATTATAACTTAGCTTCTGAAATATGAAAATGATAAATATTCTAAATTGTCATAGAAATAAGATTTAAAATGAAGTAAATTCATATTGTCTTGTATTATTGAGCATTACTACAAATTTTGGATTGTGACTTATGATTAAAAAAATTATGTTATATCATTATAATTAAAAATTTTGTAATGTCATATATTTTTTATACCTAATTTATTATGTTATATTATTTTATTATTATTTAGTCTGATGGTCTACTTTAATTAGTCTGATCTAACCCGTCGATCTATCTGTCCGGATCGAATTTTAGGTCATTATTATGAACTGAATTAGGCAACATAGCAACTTGATGAAAACGAGTCATTAATTTCAAATCCTATTATTTACTAGCATCCACTAATATTTCGCACACGTCTTTCTGGTGAACTAGTAACAAATATTTTTATTCTTTTACCCCAACATGATCTCCTCATGAAACTAAAAGTAAATAAATAAATGATAAAAAAAATAGAGTCAACTATGTGATCCCACCAAAATGCTTCTTTTCTAATAAATGTATCAAAATGTGTTTAAATTGGACAATAATATATCCCACAATTTCATTTCCATTTACTTGAAATTTTGAGATCCACAATTTCGTCTCGAACTGAACTAGTGCATGGTAGAGAACTATGGAATCATCTATTTACACTAACAAATATCAGTCATGCAGGCAACACAGAACAAATCATAAAAATTCTTCATGTATCTAATATATAGTAGGAACAAAAGTAAGTTCCAAGGTAAATAATTGACATGCATAATTCTTTTTAGGGTTACTTCGTTCAATATTTTTACAATTGGACTAAAGCTCGAACCGAATATCTAACTGAGTTCAACCCAATTCGACTGAATTGAACCGAATTATATTAACATAATATTATTTATAATATTTTATATAATATATAAAAAAATAATAATAACATACTACTATTACATATCAATATATTATTTATTGTTTTTTTAAAGTTAAAGCTTATTTAAAGTAATGATGATTGATATATTAATATTTATTAATTATATAATATTAATAATGCTATATTAATTTACTTTAGCTCAACTCATTCTTAATTTTCTTCGTATTTTAGTCTACTTTATTTTCACTAATTCCTTTTATTTTTATTTCTTCTTCTTATTAATTCTCCTTCTATCTTCAAATTTCCATTTTGGCCTAGTATTTCTCTTTCAATTTTATCATTTTCTTTTAGTTTTTTCCTTCCATTTCGTACAATATTTGTTCACATTATTTAAAATTGGAATACTCTTTTTTTAGTCTATTTTGTCGGATCTGGACTATTGGCACGTAGGACACAAGGCCAGAAACTAAGTACTTTCATCTCTCATTGGTAATTTGGAATAATGGTTATCCATGATTTTTAGTATCAATGCAATATCAATATAAATAAAAAAAATTATTTTCATAAATATCACTTAAATTATTATAAAATTTCAAATCTAATATTAAACTACAAATATGATAGAAATAGATTTGAATATTTTCGATTGGACAGCATCCATCGTTTGGTTTTCTATTTTTAATTTATTAAATAATTATTTTATCATTTAAATACAAAATTAGACCCCCTCGAGCTTCCGTTTGTCATCATCGAGTCATTATCCATCTCGCTGTCGAGCGAGCTCGCATAAAGGGCGATCTCGCAATCGTCGCACAAGCTCGCAGTCACCATCAAGGAAGACGGATGGGCGGCTCGACGACGCCGAGGGAAGGTGGAGGGATCTATTTTTTTTAATCAAAGGTAAAATAATCATTTAATAAATTAAAAAGAATTTAAAATTTCACGATAATTTTGAGGAGAATTTGTTAAAATAACCCTAAATAAAATATATTCTAATGTTTTTTAGGTCGTGATAGGCTTCCATCAAACAAAGACCTCTGTTAAGTTTGAGGCTCAAGAATCAAAATAAATCATTACGAGACATTTTTCTATTAGTCATTTTTGTAGAGTACCCATAAGAGGTTTGTTCTAATTACATCTTTTAACTCTTTCACAACGGCACATATTATTATACTATTTTATTTAGTATTTCGAATAAGTGAGCATTAGAAGGATTGAAGAAGATGAATTTAAGAGGATGGAGCATTTTTCTACTTATTTAAGTTTAAAATTATTTGACACCACCAAATTATTTTATTTACTTATTTTAACTCATAATTAATTTAAATTATTTAGCAATTATAAATTATTTATGAACTGATAATCTAAATACGGGTGTTCATGAATCAAAATTTGACTCGAAATTATTCCCAATATGATCCAACTAAATTAATTTGATTAAGTTGAATTGATGACATATTTATACATCAAATCATATTCAGTCCGATATTCGAATTTAGTCCAGATCATCGAATTTACGCGAATATTTTTTTATATTTTCAGTTCCTTTTTTAATAATATTTAATATTCTAGAAATAAAGAGGCATATCAAAAAGTTTGTAATACTTTTTCAAGAGTATAAATTATGATTTTTAATATATTTAAAATTTAAAGTAATATAAAATTCTTATATAAATCAAATTGTTTTGAATTCTAAAAAAGAAAGAACTAAATCCAATCATATTGATTGAGTTTGAAAATTCAAAATCCATATTCAACCTATTGATTGGATTATTGTTGAGTCGATTTAGATTCGAATCGATCAAATTGAGATTGAATTAGTTCAAATCATCGAGTTTATCAACCCGATGAACACTCCTAATTCAGTTGCGTAAGAGAAGATATCTTTTCATCATGCAAATGATATTTATAATTATATTTAGTGTTTATATTTTTTTCTAAATTTGTAAAATATAGTACAATAGATTACATATATTAACATCAATACAAATAATAATATACTTGATGATAATAATAAATATTACTTGAATAATGTTTATATAATATAATATTATATTACTATTATCGTATTATGGATAAAAATACATTACTAAGTATTAAAAAACACTTTTTCTTATTAATTATAATTATTAATATTAGTTACTGAATTTTATAATTTAAATTTATAAGTTTCAGTTTAATAATGTAGAATCCTATTAGGCAAGTTATATTACTAGCTAATGCCCCTCCTCAAGGTTTTCTCCTAGCAATTAAAAATAAACGACGGCCGTCCGATTGATGGATCACGAATCATAAGGAGCATCTCAGTTTCCTCTACAAGATATATTAGTTACCATCCGCCCGCAACCGCGAGGGTTTCTCCTGCCGACGCGCTCTTTTGCTTCACTCGCGATACCAAGGAAACCTTGACGACGACGGCGGCGGCGGCGACGACGACGACGAAGGAATGGTGAAGGGACGACAGGGCGAGCGCGTTAGGTTCGAATTGAACACTATTCCCTTTCCTCCTTTGTAATCGAAGGCTTCATCTCTGTTTCAACCTCACATTTCTCTTCGTTTCCGATGTTGATTCAGGTTGTACGTGCGCGGCACGATCCTCGGATACAAGAGGTAATTCCGATGACTCAACTCGCATCTCCAACCCTTTTTGGAGATTTTTTTGGTTGGGCTCACTGTTGTTTGTGGTAATGTCAGGTCGAAGTCCAACCAGTATGAGAACACGTCGTTGGTCCAGATTGAGGGAGTGAACACGAAGGNTTTTTGGAGATTTTTTTGGTTGGGCTCACTGTTGTTTGTGGTAATGTCAGGTCGAAGTCCAACCAGTATGAGAACACGTCGTTGGTCCAGATTGAGGGAGTGAACACGAAGGAGGAGGTCGCGTGGTATCTCGGCAAGAAGATGGCGTACGTCTACAAGGCCAAGACGAAGTCCGAGGGCACCCGCTTCCGCTGCATCTGGGGGAAGGTCACCCGCCCCCATGGCAACAGCGGCGTCGTCCGCACCAAGTTCAAGTCGAACCTCCCGCCTGAATCCATGGTGAGAATGTGATCCCTGCTTTGAAGAGTTATCTGTTATGTTCCAATGGATAGTTTTTGCTTAATGATGCCATTTAATTGGACTCTGTAGGGTTCTAAAGTTCGTGTCTTTATGTACCCCAGCAACATATGAGGTGAGCTTCAATTGTTATCTCATGCAAATGCTTGTCCATTTTCCACAAATTTTTGTTCATTTATCTTTTTATGCTGTTGATTGTTGGTCATGGTCATTTTAGGAACTATAACCCAAAAGCTGGTTTAGATTGCCAGTTTTAGAGATATTACTACAAAAGATAATATGCAATTTTTTAGCAAATTGATGTGCTGCCCGACATTATTTCGGATTGTAACAGTGTGTTGGGAGTTTTCTTTTGAGCGTTTGATCTATTAGAGTTAGCAAGTGCAGTTCTGTTGGCTACACAACTTTCGGTAGTCAAAATATAATTTCTGCATCATTAGATGACTTCCTTGCTTCATTTGGTGCTATGTTTTATTATTTACATTGTTTTTGCTAACCTAAGATTGGAAGAGTTATATGATTTGCAGGTGACGGAAATACTATGAACATTTTATGCATTCATTACTTAATTTAATGTTATCCTGTCGCATTTTTTTTATGGGATCACGTTCATCTATAATTGCCACATCTCTCAGCCTCTTGCTACTTTGTCGTTACTTTACTACCAGTGTTGCATTGTATTTCTGTAATGAGTTTATACTTCCAACCTGATGGTGGGTATTGTTGATGTAAACCTAACATCATTATCGGATTAAATGAGCATATATCATTCTGTCTTTTCAAGTCATCATTTAGTCACTCAATTTTCTTTAAACAATTCCGCAAAAAAGCTTTTAGTAATAATGTGTTACTGGTCTATTGCAAAATCATGTTAACATTCAGTCTTCTCTTTCAAGGGTGTGAAAGGACATTGCATTTCATCAAATATGTATACCCTAAAACCTGCTATAATATGGACTTGTTTATGGTGATTTAGATGGTGATATTTATGCATATGACTGGATACTAAATCACTCTATTTTTATAACATCTAGACAATTGCATTTTGATGTTGACCATCTCATTCTTACATCACTGTCACCGATACTTAACAATCTTATGTGAAGCCACTTGAACTGCTTTGCTTCCATAATTTCCTTTTGCTATCATTTTGGGTAAAGCATATGGGTAATAGTAAATGTCAAGGGGGTAAATTAACAGTAGTACAGGTAGATTACCTTTGAGGCATTAAATTTTCATCAAAATTTAATTTTCTGACATTGTAATTGCTGAGTGATTTAGATGTTGCTCGTGCAAATATTCATTTATCAAAATGTTCTATAAACTAAATCAACAATAATTTTACAAAAAGAAAAATTAGTAAATTTGTGTAAAAGTAAATGACATGGACTTCTGGAAAAGGTTGCAGCCTTACACTTAAGTTATCATTCTCTGAGTAAATATATTTGGCAGTACCATTTTATTACAAATTAGTAAATTCATAAAAGAGATAATATCTTGTTTCTAAATCTTAGATGAGAAATCCTTAGTTCAATGGACCTCTTCAGGTTTCATTCATTACAGTAGGTTTACCTGCTTGAAACATTTTTCATTTTTTTTTAGAAGTTTGGGTGTTTTGTGTATCCTAATTGATTGTCTTCTTTATGACTGTCATTTGCAGCAATAATTTGACTCTTAATTGAAGAAATATCCGTGATATATAGATTTCATTTCCTCATACAATGAGATTTCTTAGGATCATCTACTTGGACATTTTCTTTGTCTACTTACCCTTCTTTTAGTAGTTAGTTTTGAAGGTCTTCTTTATGACCATAAGAACTTCCACCACTCAAATTTACTAGTGAACTCTTTTTGTGTGTAGTTCTTTTGGAAGCATGTAGCTGTATCATTTAGTTAACAAGTAGTTCATGTGTATTACTTTAGGTTTAGGAAAAACTGTCATAGGGTCATCAATTCTGGATCTCAATCTTAGTTGTCACCAATTTGTTGATGTTTATTTTTTTTGAGAAGGAATATGCTGAGGTTTATTTTTCCAGTTACAAGGGATTCATGAAAAGTAAAAAATTCCACATGTTCTTCATTATCCAAAATAATATAAGCACTTACAATAACGAAACAAATTGTATTTGTCGAGAATACGATGATATTGAGACCATATTTTGATTGTGTTATGACCAACTTGTATCATTTATGAAACCTCTTGGTCAACTCGCAAGTTGTGTTTAATCAGGAAAAGGCCATAGTGGTGACCTTATTAGTTATCTATTCTGCAATTTTCAATTATTATTGTTGCATGACTCTATACATTCCTTTTTTCAAATTGTTTATATCAGTATTTTCCCTGAGATCAAATCCTCTTTTTTTTCTAGGTATATCCTATCAAGCAGGATTTGAGGAAAAAGCTTGTAGAGAGTTGGTGGTGATATTGAAGTTAATTTTTTTAGGATAGCTTGAAGTTGACTCTTATGTTTTCATACTTTTATTTGGACAGACTTCCAAAGATATTGTTGCGAGGGTTACTATGTGAGTCGATCATCGAGTTAAAGCATTTGTTCTTTACCTTTGTGAAAGTTTTCAATTCCTTTATTTTCGTTTACCAGAGAGATCCGTGGGCCAAATATATATACAAAGAAGTGATTAAAATAAAATGGTGAAATCATTATTTGCTACTGCAGCACAACCACTTTGTTTTCAACGCTTCTTTATCATGCCCTTCAACTATCGTTTGGAGTGTAAAATCTTCAGTGCGTAACGCATATAAGAATAATGCAATTGCACGATGTAAAGCAGTGAATTAACTCTCTTTTGCCCCTCTTTTTTATTTTAATCTTTTTACTGTTACATTTTATATTTTTTAAGGGAGGCTCGTCACAAGGTTTTGGAAAAAAAAATTTACGTACACTTTTTCAATTTTAATGTCAATATCTTTATGTTCTTTATTTTTTTACCATTAATCAATCAACTTTATTTATATTTGTATGCTTAATAATTTTATCTATTATAACAGAATTTGCATAAATATTCTATCATAATAAAATATATCACTTTGAATGCACGTCACATAAAAATTAAATTTTTATATGATATTTATCTTAAATATACGATTGATTATCTCATACAAAATTATAAAATCAACATTGGCATATTTTATTATAATTATACATAAAATATTTATCTGAACATACTAATTTAGCGCAAACATATAAAGTCTGAGAGTTAATGATATAAAAGGAAAAGTTAAATACAAAAAAAAATATTTAAATGAGGGTTATAAGTAAATTATCTCAAAGTTCTAATCCTTAATGTGTAACTTTTTTTCCAAGAGATTGTAATTTTGGACCAACCAATTTGTGTTCATCTCCAACTTCGACATACAAAGAAGAGGAAAATTGAATTGAAAAAAAAAATTGTGTTAATCTTAAATCAATATCTCTTGACCTTGTTCTTGTTCTTTTATTTTTCTTCTTTTCCCACGACATACTATGTAATTGCCCAAGAGGGTTGAATAGAGTTTCTTGTAAATTTCCTCAAACGAGTCTTGGTCGTGGCCTGAAATTTCTTTTTTGTCTAATTTCATGTCTTGACTCCATCAGTATTTTCTTCTTAGGTAATTAATACGTCTCATAGTTTCAGATTGCCTTTATTACTCAGAAATTTGAATTCTTTGATTCACTCGTTCTATCAACACTTCAAAGTCTCCAACTTGACTTGTGATGCAGCACTCTGCACCTCATCGTCAAGAGTTCTAAACCACCTGTTCACATTTTATATCTTGCAGACTCGCAAAACTTTCGTTTCCGGTGCAAAATATTTAGAAATTTTTAATCTTTTGGTTATTTAGCATTTGATCGAAATTATTGTTTGTGTCATAGCCTTTTAAGTCTATATAGTAGGGGTGGGCATCTATTAATTAAGCAATTGGTGAGAAATAATACATATAATTATCATTTTTATATATAGTTCTCCAACTTTTATTTTAATTATCTTGTTTTTTTGAATTTTTATTTGCATTATTAATCTTTCAACTTTGTGTATTTCATCACTCATTTTTTTATTTATTAAATTATTTTTTTTATTTTATTAATTATTATTATTATTATTGTTGTTGTTATGCTACGTCTGTTTTAAATTATGAAGTGACACGAGATCAACATCATCGTCGTCATAACAATAATAATGTAGAATGTTTATATTATATTTTATCATAATAATGATATAGAATAAAAAATAATATAATTTATCCGGTAAAATATATAAAGTTGGAGGGCTACGAAATATAAATATAAAAAAAATGAAAGAAAAAAGTATTGAAAACAAAAAAATAGAAATTTGGATGCGAAAATTATCTTATAATTTAAGGTTAAAACATCAATAGTTTTTTGTTTATATATTTTTAGGTTTCCATAGACGAACAAACTGAACTTATCTCCCCGGCTGATTCAAGAATTAAAAAAAAAACAACAGTCACCAAATAAAATAGAACAAAACATCTGCTTCACATTATTTAACGTGAAAACAAACATCAGACCTTTCCTTCCCCAAGCAGTCTCGTGTTCATCGCTGCACATTGTACGAATTATTTCTTTCTCTCTCCAGCAATAACAAATTTTAAAAAAATAAAAAAAAGAAATAAAAAAGAAAGAAAAAAAGTTGCACAAACTTTAAAGCAGTGGGTCCCACGAGAGGGTCAAATACGTTGCACGTCCTTTTTGTAGTCCCTCCGCGTGGCCCCGCCACGTCACGTGACTCATGTGCACATGTGGAGCCCTTCCACGCGTCGACATCCCATTGGCTTTCGCATTGGTCTCCCTTCGACCTCGTTCCCCGGACAACGCAAGATTCCAAATAGAAACGGGTACCCGCTCTGGAGCCTTTGACCAAAGTCAACCCCCGACCTATTCCTATGCGGGAAAATGGATCTGACGGCACATGCTGCTCCATCTTGCCCGACTCGGGGAAATCAACGGCGTAGAGTGATCTCCATACACATCACTATGAGGACGTCAACTTGACTACTGTGCCCGTATCAGCGATGCTAATAAGCTTATAAGTAACACAAGGGACAACAAAATCTTAGAAGAAAGTTATCATCTTTTTATTGGATTCGTCGGGATTTCGTTTTGTCTTAATTTAATTTAATTGGTTTTTTTTATCTACTGTTGATCGTGGAGTATATATAACCTTCCTTTTTCCAACTTTTTATTCGATTGCCTCCTTTGAGCACTCCTCACAGACCTCACCAGTCTACTGCTACTTGGACTACAGCAACAGTAGTACCTGTTGTTGTCGTCTTAATTGTTTTCTTAAGAGGAGTGGACGAAACGCTGGGCAGAGACTTCTTACTTTGCCCCCTTGGTCCTTGTTGAGCTCCGCGTCCCTGTAAAGCTGGGGGGCTTTGTTTTCTTCGGGTGGATTTGCTCCTGTGCTGCTTCTTGTCCATCTCGTGCTGATTTTATTCAGGTGAGCGATCAAAGGTTGGATCTTTATGATGTTTTTGGTCGTTGTTCGGGGTCAAATGCTTGATTCGCGTGCAAAGATGAAATTTTGATGCCTTGCTCTGAGGAGATGCTGTCTTCATTGCTTGCTGGGTTGCTTCTGTGAGATCGAGTTTAGTTTTGGAAAGATTTGGTTCTTCTTCTATTGAGCTGTAAAAAGTTTGGTTCTTTGTTGCCTCATCATTTTCTTTTGGTTTAGTTAGTAGGAGAGTTGGGTGCTTTCCGAACTTGTATTCGCGGATTCTTGCAGTCTATTCATTTGGTGCAGTTGAGCAAGGATTTGAAGGAACTCTGGAGTTTGCTCCTCCTCTTTAGTGATTGCTACGTGTTGCTTGGTGCAAACTTTGGTTCTGGGATCAGGAAATTCCAAGCAAAGCTCATGGCGTTCATCTGTCATGGCGTCTTTAGAACCTCTTCCTAGCGCTCTCTTCTCTTTATATTTAGACTTCCCTCTGTTGGATTCCCGGATCCTATTGACATAGATTGCTGAAATTCATTGGTAGATTTATGTGTTCACAAAAGAGAGAAAGTGATCGAGTTAAGTCTGCCTTTTACAGGTTTAATCCTTCTAAAATCCTTTGAAGGACAATTACAGGTTGAACGTAAGCAGAATTTAATTCAGTAGTGAAGACGTTCTTCTAAAATTTTTTGCTTACTTGCAGCTGGAAATTGTTTTGGCTCTTGTGAAGATGATCTTATAGAACTGCAGCTGAACTCTCCTTTTGTTGGGGCTTCATGGGAGCATTATACCCCTCTTTTGCATTAAAGTCACAGTCTTTCTTGCTCTTGATGACTTAATTGTTGAAACAAAAAAGGTTATTTGCATGGTCATCATGATGAAGTGTCTTCAGCAAAATTTGCTGCAGCTTTCATTATTGTGTTCTGTGTTCTTGTTGCAACTGTGTTATTTAGATGCTCTTAGTATACTTCTGAGATTGACTTCCTCAATTATCTTGTATCCATTTCTGGTTAAATACGATTGCTCGTGATTTTTTTTACAAATTACTTGTGCTTAATAAAATTTGTCGCTCAATCTAACTTAAGTTATCTATTTCATTTAGGTATCAGAGGGGCCTAAATTTTACAACTCCTGTTGCTTCGATGGTTCTTTATTGAACGCTGCTTTCAGTTCTGATTTTTCCAGAGCCTGCTACTGATGAAGTGCAAAGCTTCGGTTATCCGTCCTCTCCTTCATATTGTCTTTTGGCACTTGCTTACTAGTGTATGTTATGGAACACAAGATGATATTGAATGCCTAAAAGTCTTGAAGGAATCACTAAAAGATCCACAGAGCTACCTGACATGGAAATTCGATAACACCTCTGAAGGGTCCATATGCAAGTTTAATGGTGTTGAATGTTGGCATCCTGATGAAAATAAAGTTCTTAATCTCCGACTATCCAACATGGGGCTTGAAGGGCAATTTCCTTCAGGACTTGAGAAGTGCACAAGTTTGACTGGGCTAGACCTTTCTAATAACAACCTCACAGGTCATATTCCGGATGACATTTCCAAAAGGATACCATTTGTCACATCTCTTGATCTCTCATCCAATCGATTCTCAGGAGAAATTCCCGAAAACCTCTCTAATTGTACTTATCTAAACTCCCTTAAGCTTCAGCAGAACCAGCTCTCTGGGCAGATCCCTGGCCAACTGGTCAGACTCACTCGGCTGACAGTGCTCGATGTTTCCGACAATGAATTGTCAGGCCCAATTCCTCAATTCCAGAATATCTCATCATCAAGCTTTGCTAACAATCCAGGTCTTTGTGGGAAGCCTCTGCAGAAAAACTGCAGTTCGAAGAAAAATAATACTGGAGTGATCATCGGTTCCGCTATAGGTGGTGTTATATTAACTGTTGTAGTTGTTGGAGTTATTCTATTCTTCTGCTTCCGCAAAGTGCCTGTCAAGAAGAAAGAAAATGACATAGAAGAGAACAAGTGGGCAAAAACAATTAAGGGAGCTAAAGGTGTCAAGGTAAGTCAATTCATGATAATTATCATAGACTTCAAGCTTTCTCAAAGAATGCTACATAAAAATTCTGTAGTTTTTGCTTTCCTTTCCATAGATTCCACAAGTGAATTTATAGCAACATTGTTATATCTGCAGGTTTCAATGTTTGAGAAATCTGTTTCAAAAATGAAATTGGATGACCTCATGAAGGCAACAAATGATTTTAGTAAACACAATATCATTGGCACCGGTAGAACAGGAACAATGTACAAGGCAATGCTTCCAGATGGCTCTCCACTAGCCATCAAAAGGTTACAGGATTCACAGCATTCTGAAAATCAGTTTGTTTCTGAGATGGCAACACTTGGAAGTGTGCGACAACGGAACTTGGTCCCTCTTTTGGGCTATTGCGTCGCCAAAAAGGAGAGGTTGCTGGTTTACAAATACATGCCAAAGGGAACTATTTATGATCAACTACATCTAAGAGATGATAAACAGAAGGCTATCGAATGGCCGATTAGGCTAAAAATAAGTATTGGGGCAGCAAAAGGTCTAGCATGGCTTCATCATAATTGCAATCCTCGCATTCTTCACCGAAACATTAGTTCTAAATGCATCCTATTGGACGATGATTATGAGCCTAAGATCTCGGATTTCGGACTTGCTAGGCTTATGAATCCAATTGACACCCACCTTAGTACTTTTGTGAATGGAGAGTTTGGTGACCTGGGTTATGTTGCCCCTGAGTATGCTCGTACACTGGTGGCCACACCAAAGGGTGATGTATACAGCTTTGGGGTTGTTCTGCTTGAACTGGTTACTGGCGAAAAGCCGACTCAAGTGTCTAATGCTCCTGAAAGCTTCAAGGGCAGTTTAGTAGAGTGGATAACTTATCTCTCAAATAATTCACTTCTGCAGGATGCGATCGATAAGTCTTTAATAGGAAAGGACTATGATAGTGAACTTATGCAGGTTATGAAAGTAGCTTGTTCTTGTGCTTTATCTGCACCGAAGGAGCGACCGACAATGTTTGAAGTTTACCAGCTTCTAAGAGCTATTGGAGAAAAGTACCATTTTAGTGCTGATGATGATATACTTATGCAACCACTGAGCACTGATGCAGAAAACCTGGATGAGCTTATCGTTGCGAGTTAGTGATCTCAAATATAAGAAAGCTTAAATCTGTCCTTTGCAACTATCCTGTATGGTTCACATTTTGCAAATCATGTCCCCCTGGCTAGATCTTAGTTAAGCTGCAATATTCTTTTAAGTTTCTATATACATTTCAGTGGATGGTGGCTTGAGTTCCATATGGGATTGCAACTTTGTATGTAGGCCTGCTCTTATTAATCACACAGTGCTTGTTGAAATTTTTTTGCTTCTTGTACATTTGCATGTGTCAATTGTGTGAAGTTTGTCATATCCTGAAGAGAAAGGAAAGCAATGTTGCAATCTGAGGGCAAGGTTTGGAAAGTTTGTTTATTCAGAGAAATAAATTTATACTCTTCTCAACATAGTAGAAGATAAATTTATATTGAAATGTCTCACCATTTATCTCTCTTTTAAGATCACCTGATCTTAATGTTCCTCATCTTCTATTAAAAACTCTTGCTCTTTGGCATTTTTTAATAAGCTGCAACTTTACCTTCATACATTTGTATTCATGACTGGTACCAGTTACAAGATATGCCATCTTTGAAAAATTAGCTTAATTTTAACAAAACTCTAGTTAACATTCTTCTATCTTGGGCAAGCTCATGTTAACCAAGTCCAATTTGATGTATACATAGGTTGCATTAAAACAAATTTTGTGAAAAAAAAATCATTCTGAAAATTTGTTGTTTAAAAATAATAAGTTAAAATATATAAATAAGCTATTTTGACTTATAAAATGTGAGATAATTTCCCTTAAATGGGAAAATAGTTTTTTTTTCTAGAATTGCTTACAATTATTTTAGCAGAAATTAATTTCGCATGAAAATAAAAAATAACAAATATTCTTCTAGAATAAACACAACCTTATTTTTCCAGGGATGATCAATATTTACGATTAGGATTTAATAGAGGTGTACCATATTTAAATAGGTACATCATATATCTTATCATTTAAATTATCAAATTTAAAATCTATGATTGATAAAAGTAAGTAAAATATGAATATTAAATATAGTATTTATTTTAATCACATCTTAAATCCAATAGTTTAGATAATATGATATATTGTATACTCTACTTAAATAGGATACACATCCATTAAACCCGATTAGAATTAACATCTGCCTAATTCTCCCAAAAGCACATAGAATTAGAAGTTCATCCTCCTATCAATATCTTTAAAATTTGAAATTAAAACTACTAGACCAACTATTGACTTCCGATACTAACTGAATCGGCTTCCATTGGTAAATGCATTTTAGTTTATCAGAAAAGGAACATACCCGTTTTGTCTTCAGTAAAGAGTTCACCTGTGCTAACCAGTTAAATATATTCAAATGTAAGTTCTTAGTTTGCTGAGCATAAGAAAACCTGTCAGCCAGCAGCTTCAACAAGAAAACTGAAGGATACGCTGCAATCATGTTTCTGAACATTTCTTTTCAATTCTGTCACTTGTGTTTTGATTGATAAAACAGAATGGTTTGCAATTTTTTAAGAACCAAATTCAGATTCCGGAAATAGAGTCGAAAAATTTGCAATCAGTTATCGTAACACATGCTGTTGACATTATATTATTACGGTATACAGAAAAAGATGTCACAGCACAACTACTCCACAATGCTACCAACAATAACAGAAGATTGATCGCATTCTAAACATCTTCACAGCAGACTTTTCCAAGGAGCGTCACCGTGAAAACTACAATGGAAGAGAATAACCACGTAGTTGTTTGGAATCTACTCCTGATTCTCTGACAAGTGCGATCCTACCAGTTCGTGCAACCTGTAATGGATATTAGCACAAATGACTTACAATTCCAGATGAAGTAACCCCGGATATGCCCTTTTATTCTTTAATGTAAACCGAAAAAAAAAAACTCTAGCTAGAAATCAGGATAAAGATGCAATAGGACAGTTACTAGATGACATGAAAAAAAGAAGAGAAAAGGGAGAAACAAATATATTGCTTTTCGGAGTTGACGTTTGGATTGAAGGGAAGCAAAACCAAAATAATGAAAGTTCAGAATCAAACCTCACAAATGCCATATGGTTCCAATAACCTTTGCAAAGCGACCATCTTGTTCAAATCTCCAGTGAGCTACATGATAATATAAAACCATCATGTCGCATTCATTTGGATGCATCAACACAACATTTGATCTCTCAAAAAAGAAAATTGGCATGGCTGAGTCAAATATATAAGGAGGCCTTGGTTAAATATAATGAATGCTGCATGGCACACAACTAGTCATAACGGGGGACAAGGATTAACAGGTATATTAGATATTAGTTATTATTGCTCCATGACCGTGTTCCAAATTTTCAGAATTCAGATAATAAAACTACATCATATAAGTTGTTTGTGGTGTTTTTTCAACAGTTCCTTATGGTGTGATGTAAGAACAATCAGATTAAACTGTGTTATTAGCATTTGGAGAAATGAGATCACACCACCACGTGTTTCAATAACATTATAATCTAGGAAGTCATAACTCACCTGCAACTAAAACAGACAATTTATATGGTTTCCAATGATAATGAAAACCAAGAAACAAACATCAACATATATAAGAAAAAACAACCTGAAGTGTGATTGTGTGATCAGAAACATCAATTGCTCTTGCTCTGAAGATTTCTGCAATATCTAAAATGTCTCTCCGAGCAGTAGTATTTACAGCAACCTTTATAAGCATCAGTTCTCTTTCAGCAAATGGTATATTTGTTATATCATTAACCTGAATGTGGAAAATTGAGGTTTAGATAGCTAGTCTTGATGAGATATGAAAAGATTTAAGTGCCAGGCACATTTACCTCATGCACATCTACTAGCTTACAAAGTTGCTGTACTAACTTGCTAATAGATTGATCAGTTCCGGGAACAACAGTGGTAATGCGTGAGATTCCTTCCTTTTCAGCTGGACCCACTGCAAGACTCTGCCAAGACAAAGACATTACAGAAAAAGGAAAATCGTTAATTAAACAAAAAGGAATAAGGAAATGAACCATGACAAGTACAAACCTGAATGTTGTAACCCCTACGAGCAAACACTCCAGTCACGATATTGAGGACTCCAGGAGAATCATTTACAAGGATGGATAAAGTATGTGAACGAAGTCCACTTGACTGGAGAAGAATTTATCAAATTAACATAATGAAACATCACACAAATACATTTTTAATAAGCAGAGTCCCCCCTGAAGGATCTAACAACTAAGATGGGAATCTTTGACATGTCATAATCAATAAGGACATTGTAATTGCATCCTGATTTACTACATGTAGAATATTCAGTTTTAAGTAACCCATGTGGAGGAAAGGGCATATATATTGGAGAGTTACAGTGAGGTTCACAAATGCATTTATATTTAAGTATAACTCAGAATTTATTTGATACTGCCATCATTTTAGAACACACATATAACAGAATACTCATAAAGTAACATGAGTGCGCTATAGCATTCTGATTTTCAATCAGTTACTGAACCAGAAACCAAACATTGTTCAGTTATCCGGTTGAGGTTGATGATGACATTATGAAACAAAGTTATGAACCATCCTAAAGTAGGAATAGGTCCCTTCATACTTCATATTTTATTGTAAATCTAAAATAAACTGGAAATAATAAGCACAATATCTTGTACCAAAGCAATATTTTATGCCATCTTCTGATTCTTTTTTTTTTTTTGTGGACATCATCTTCTTCAGGCAGTGAGATTTAGCAATAATCAAATTAGCTAAAATAAGAGATAAAGCTTACATCTTCATCATCAAGAACACCCCAGTGTGCATCAAGAACTTGATTTCCCATGAAGCCCTCATAAGGTTCCACTGGATACACATCTCCCTTAGCATAATCAAATAGAATAACAAGGTCATATTACTAGCAGATGTTACATCAGGTAAAACAGAAAAGAAATGGAAAATAAAGGGAAGAATGTCAGTCCTTCTCAAATTATATTAATTAATGAGTTTATTTAAAAACTCAAATTTGCAAAGACATCTTTATCAAACAAGTCAAGCTGAGCCAAGCATAAAATAAAACATGGAGTGTTCCACAAACAACTTGAATGGGTCATTTCATACTATCTCCTTCACCACACAAAAAAGACAGGCAGGGGACAGTGACCTCCTTGCCACTCGTGTGGAGGACCAAAAGCAATTCAATCATATATATGTATATATACACATGCACACACATACATACATATACATATGCATGTGTATTAAAAGTAGTGGAAAGAAGGAAGAAGTTTCTTTTTCAAAAGAAAAAAAAAACTGGACAGTTTTGTAGAGTCAAGGGAACTGCACAAGTAACTGTGTAAATTAAGATATTATGCGTCTTGAACACACAATTTAGGTAGGCATGTGAAATTCTTCAAAACTTAAGCTTGTGCATGAGATATTTCATTTTCATTCTACATTCTGGTAATGGTGCTTGACTACAAATAGAAGGGATTGATTTAGCATGTACCACAAAAAAAAATTAACCATGTATACATGGCTAAATGTAGCCATCAAAATGGTCAATGTTATGATGAATTTGTTTATTACTACACAATTACAAGATATTGTTCAATTTGCATAATGACATTCTTCACAACTAGAAAATTTTCCATATTTTGCTATGCCTTAGTGATGTGGAATATTTGAACAGTTGAAGCATAATGGCCTAGAAACCTAACACAGAATATAGGTAGTTCTCTTCTCATCAGTAGTACACATTTCTCCCTTCTTGTTACTATCTTAAATCCAGAAATCCAATAAAATCTCACTTCAAAACCCAGAAACTGGTCTATATTTTATAGAATTTCAGAAAAAAAATGATATTTCTACTTGTACAAATAAATCCCTACTTAGGAGAAACAACTAGCATACTCACCCCAGAGGATTGTGCTAAACCGTTACTGATTGTTTCATTTGTAGAACTCAGAAGTGCATCTGATATTGTTCCCTCGAGATCTGGATAAGAAGCAGCAGAAAACCTCCAAAATGGAGCAGACTCTCCCATCTTCTCACGCCTCAAAGCAATCTGCATCCAAGCTAACAAAATTCAGAAACCAATGCTAGTGCTTCTATTTAAAGTATAACTTGGCCTGATCTGGAGGCAAGATCAAGAACTTTGTGTGGCTACTGAGAAGAGGACGATTACTCACTAGATTATACAGGGCAAAGAGGGTACCTGGAGCAGATCCAAACTGTAGTCTTTGTGACAATTAGAAGGAAAACTTGGACCATCTCTTTTCTAAATGTCTATTCTCAAGGGGGGTATGGAGTCAGCTCGTTTAGATTAGATCGGTTGTAGTTAGGCCATCACCTTCTGGAATTCTTTCAGGAATGATGGACAAAATCTCCATGTCATCACTTATAGATCCAAGTCGGAAAAAGCCTATCCTTTTTCTGTTTTGTGGGCCATATGGTTACAACGAAATGATGTAATTTTTAAAGGAGGGAGATTTTATGTTGAGAATGTACTGGCTCTTGCAAAGAACTTGGCGAGGGAGTGGTAGCTGGACATTGATCCCCATTTATAATTTGACCCATTATATTTAACATTAATAAATGGTTTTGGATGATTAATGCCCTGGTTAATCCTCCTTTTCCCCTCTCTCTCAAAAAAAAACCAGATGACATAAAACATGAACATGCATGAGCATGTGTGCATTTGCAAAGGGAAGGGAGTGAGATTGGGGTGCAAGAGAGAACTTTGTACCTTTCCAGTTCGGGCAATTTCTCTTATTCCAAATTTGCTGAGGTTCCTCTGAACTGCAACTATTTTACCAGGATCTCCAGTGACCTGCATGTTAACTATCAAACAACACGAACCCTCATATTTGTATAACAAGATAGAACAAATAATGATCAAATAATCAGAAAAGTTGAATTTAAATAGAGAAGACCTCAATGGTTAATGTATGGTCTGATAGATCAACTACTTTGGCTCTAAAAATGTCAACCAAACCCATGACCTGCAGAGAGAAAATCAACAGTTATTGACATAGAATATTTATATATTAATTTATGCTCATTCAGGATACATCTGACACTGGAAACTAAATGACAGTTTCAATAACAATTCCTCTGTCACCCATGTGAAAGATAAAAAAAGGAAAAAAGCAAAGAATAAATCTCAGTGACTTATTGTTTACTCTTATTAACAATCAGTATGATCTACAAACACCTGGAAGCGGACCTAAAAGGAAATAACATATTAACATTTATTTTCTTGAGAGAGAGAGAGAGAGAGAGAGAGAGATTATGCATTTTGTAATGCCTCATAATGGAGATCTATTAAGTTAATCTACTCCTAAACCTTGACTAAGTTTTTAGAGGGAACCATAATGAAGTTATGAGCGTATGAAATAAACTAAAGCAAACAATTTTTCATTCATCAAGTCTAAATTCTAATACAGCCATACAAGGGTTTAGATAGAGTTAGACCTAATAAAAGGAAAACTAATACAAGGAAAAGTAACTAATCAAAAGACCTAACTAAAAGGCACAAGCTAAAGGTCCGTAACTAAAGACAAATGACCATGGGCAGAAGGCCCATAAGCTTCATTGTTCTGCATTACTTCCTGAGGCAACTTTTGCCAGTAGTTCCAAATTGGAAGCTATATTGCGCAAAATAGAGCAATTCTTTTAATGAAACTGAGGAAAGATGTACCTCCGGCCTCCTTTCTGGTTCGACATTTAGTTTTATAAGCATCAATTCTCTTTCAACTTGTGGCTCTTTTGAAAGATCTTCGACCTAGAAAACAATAATATTATATGAAGCTAGAATGAAGATGCAATGGAAATTGAGACAACTCTTAATATTAACAATAAATAACACTAACCATGGTTAACTATCAAATAAGCACATACAACTTGAAACCTTACATGAAGTAATGATGCTGTTATACAAAATTTACTCCTATCCATATAGTAGACATTCACATTTACATTGTGGATTTTATTATTGTATGAAGTAAAGCAAAAACTTTTTTGAGAGAGAAGTAGAACAAAAACTAAAATAACAAAAATCTTTTCTTGAGAGAAAAAAACCATATAAAACACACATTTGTTTGTGTATCGAATGTGGAATCACGCTCAACCAGGTTATGATGGGGGCATAGGCACACATTTGTTTCAAGTTCTTAAAAGGGAATCATCCTTTGTGGTAATAAAGAAGTCGTGTTTCTACGATGACATTTAGCTCCTTGACAAAAGAACTAATGAGAACTAAAAACCCATTGTCAAAATCAAAATGAGGCAAGGATGACATCTGGATCTTCTTAGACTCGAATAATAGATTATTTTTGTGAAAGGATGGTTACTTGACACCTTGAAGGAATAAATGGGTGTTTGTAAAGAAGGAATAAATGGGTCGATGCCTCCCTTCTGACCGAAAAAGAAAAGAGCCATGTGAAAACGGAAAAGGAGGGTACTGAGTTCAGATAAGAAACTGCATAGTTTCTGTTGTGAGATTTCCACGTTCAAAGCAAGTTTTATATTTTTGAGATTCTCAAATGAAACATTTGAAATCAATATCAGCTTGAAAGTATCACAGATATAGCAAAAGAAAATGCACTAACGAAACCAAAAAATAGGGTATACACTTTACCAACGATGAATTGAGTGCTTCGTTAATTCATACTGTAAGGAACAAGCTCTATTTGTATGACTTGAATCAGATGGTATACACTGCATACAAGGAAGCCTCAAATGCCGCCATAGATGAGAAAGTAGAATTATAAAGAGGTTAAAGCTAAGTTGTATCTTCTTGATGTTTACACAGACAAAAGAGAATGATTAACATGACAAAGTGAACTCTTTTCAAAAGATCATTTCATCCGAGGATGTTGACAACTTTGTATAACTGGGAAACATTGATGATTTATTTTCGAAATTTCATTGCGACAATGAGTGATTTGAACTTTGCTTCATTAGGATATACACTGGCTGATAACAACTGAAGAAAATCCAAAACAAAGTACTTTTTTCTTGTTTCTTGATGATACCAACTGCAGGAAGACTTGAGGCGATTTGCAGCAATGGACACAGTCCATCTCTGAATATAAGTTCAAAGCAATACCAGCCAACACAGTAAACAACTTTATTTCAAGAAGCAATACAGATCATAAAAATTCAGTAATGCTTTTAGCGAAAATGAAATTGGAACCAACAGTTAACAGAAGATTCTCACCTTCAGAACATTCATAAGCTTGTTTAGCTGATCTACAACTTGCTGCAGTACTTTCTCAGTCCCTGAAACAACTATAGTGAACAATGCCTTATCTTTGTTTAATCCAACAGCAAGTGATTCAATGTTGTATCCCCTTCGAGCAAAGACCCCAGCAATTCGATTTATCATGCCACTCTCATCACCAACGAACACAGATATTGTATGTCGTTTTACCCTAAATAGTGATAGAAGCATATCATGAAGTGATGCCAACTACTAGAAGAAATAGAAAAAGTTAATTGACTGTGAATTACAACCTTTTCAAACTTTGCCAATTAAAACTGTAATTCTCAGTTGCCAATCGAACAAACTTTATGAGCTAAATAAACCAATTCTCCATCTGACTACCATAAAATATCTTTACTAAACCGTTTATAGTTTGAAGGTAAATGGATAGAAAGGTAAAGCTTATTCATTCTTAATCATTGAATGACATGTTGTCAGGGGTAATTATTGTTGAGATAATCAATAAAGAATCTCAGTCATTCTTTCATATTAAGAAGTAATAGAAGATGAGAAATAGAAAGGTTAAAATAACATGACTTAATAGATAAAAGAAACTGCCTTAAAAAAAAGATAAAAAGAAGCTGACATTTGGACAGATTGCCCAAAACTTTTGGCAGAGAGATGGAAGAAGAGAATTTTGTTTGCAACTATATAAGTTTTGTGTAACAAGAAAAGTGATATTGGTAATTTGTCCATTAATTCAAGTCTGAAGCAACACATAAAAATCTCAAGGTGAGTCGTCGGGGACGAAGCGGTTCAACCTAAAAGAAGTTCCATGATGATAGATTCTGCTTTCTGTCCCGCCAGTCAAAGCAGCTAGCTAAGCAAGTCAATAAGGAATCTTATGAAAACTCAAAGAAATCCAAACAAATCTACCTAATGGCAAAGTTGGATGATCCAAATAGAACGGTTGAAGTGCCAAGAGTGGAAACAAAACTATCATCTTTTTTTGTCATATTAACATAAAACCCAAAATAAACATACATATAACACAAGGACCCATTACTAAAGACTCCAAAAGGTTGACATTAGGGGCTGCAGAAACTAACTCGAGGCAGTAAAAGACCAACTTTGTACTCAAACACCACCATCACTGAAATTTCTATGGCTTTTTGCATGCTCCTAGATAAGAGGACATCAAATCCACCCAAATTTCCGGAGCAAAATCAAGTCGTGAAGCTGGTGACCAAGCCTCACTTGTGGACCAACGCGTTGGTTTCTATATTCCTTGATATGTTTTCATGTACCAGACTTGTAGGCTTCCTTATGATCGAGAAATTGAAACGAAGAACGAAAAAGATCTCGGAGAATACTCGCTTTACCAGACCGAGAGCCTAAACGGCAATGACCGTTCGAATCTTGCCAAGTTCCGACTTCAAAGATATCGAAATAACAACTACGAACATATTAATCATGCCATCACCATTGAAAAAATCGAACTTTTTAAGCCAACGAAAGTTCCCTGATAAAGAAACCAACTTTACATCACCGACAAAATCCAAACGGCACGAAGAATAAGAAAGACGAGGGCTTTACGGGTTCCTGGGCCTCAGCAGTTCGATCGAGTCGCGGACGGAGGCAGCTGCATCGCTGAAGGCCTTCTCGGATCCCGACGCGCGGATCTCCAGCGGAGCCCCGTGCAGGCGCTGCTGCTGGTGCTGAGGCCGCGACGGGAGCGCGGCCCGCCGCAGGTTGATAGTCCTCAATACGCAGAGGGAGAACCGGAGCTTGCCATACGACGCCAAAGCGAATGATTTCGTCGTCGTCGACAGTGGTGATGGTCGAGGGGCGGCGACTGCGGCCATTGATGCCAGAGCGAGGAGGAGGAAGAAATGCTCGGAATAGTTACCGCAGGGGGACAAGGGTTTTATAAATTATATAGTAAAAGGAAATATTACTTCGAATAATCCGGGGTCACCCAACTCCTACTAATTTTTAGGAGGTTTAATTTCAGAGAGAGTGCTCTCTCTCTCTCTCTCTCTCTCTCTCTCTCTCTCTCTCCCTCCTACAATTTTTAGGAGGCTTAATTTCAGAGTGAGTGCTCTCTCTCTCTCTCTCTCTCTCTCTCTCTCTCTCTCTCTCTCTCTCCATTTGCACAAACTATTTTTTTGAAATATTTCATTTTAATTTCTTGAAATAAGTAGCATCATATTTTTATTTAAATAATATCTTAAATTTAATTCTTCCTCTCTATCTTCATTAACTTTTTTTACAATTCTCGAAATAAGTAGCATAATTGTTTATTTAAATAAGATATTAAATTTAGTTTCTTATATATATATATATATATATATATATATAACATATTCATGTCGAATGTCATTCATCCAGAAGTTTGAATTACAATTAATTTTCTTTTTGAAATAATAATATCAAAATATTTGTTGATTTTATTGAGTAACTCAACTAATATTCCACCTTTATGTTTTTATTTGGTGATCCTCATTTTAGTATCCAAGCTCTATTTCGTATTTATAATTATCACTCCTTTACATATTATAAATATTTTTATCCACATTATCTATTTTCACCATTTTTTACGTGAGAGTCACTAAAAAATAGTACAATATTATTGAAACGTAAAAAAAAAATCATTCTCTTTTATGTTAGTGATTTTCTAGTTCGGAGCAGTTCGCTTTATGTGATTATTACATTAATAAATAATTAATAAAAATATATGATGTGACTGCCTTTGGATTAATTCTAAATAAATTGGAAAGTTTAGTACCAATTAGTAATAATCTAATTGAGGTATTAACTTTCGAGTTGTGATTATAAGTAGAGCTTAGATACTAATTCTAAAAGTTACTCACATTTGATTTTATTTAGAATTTGATAGAATATTAGGATAAGTTAGAAAAATGATGTATTTAAAAAAATGTTGGAGTTGAGGTCAAAATAAGCAAGCATGAGATTTTATAAAAAAACATGTGGCACAATATAGTAATAAAAAACATTTTCAAAAGGTAAAACATGAGTTTCGTTACATCGAATCATCACATTTTGTTTATTTATAGAGGAGTCGTCGAATATATATAATTTTATGATTCAAAATATCAAAACTTTCATTTTTTTTAGATTGTATCGTTGAATTAAATATTTAGAAAGTAATTATCCAAATATAAAATATTTTGAATATTTCAATATATATATTTACTCAGTTTAAATAATTTTTATGTGAATAAATTTTAATAAAAGTTGACCAAAAACAATGAAATTAAAACATAGTATATGGTTAATTTAAATTAATAGAATAAAAATGCCTCTTATTTTTAAAAATTATCTTGTCGTAAGGAAGATTATATTTATGTGAGATCATTACATTTTTTCAATCTAATGGAGGGGCTAAAGTGCCTTAGGATGGTTTAGTTAGGAGAACTATGATACATGGATTAGTATATGGCTAATTTACTTAGGATATTTTTTTGAGGTCATTAAATTTTTCCAATGTAATGGAGGGCTAAACTGCTAAAGTCCCAAGGATGGATTATTAGGAGAACTACGATACATTAAATTTAATGAGATACCAAGCGCCAATACGAGAGCTAGTCAGGCCATCCTTTGAGGTCCTGGTTGAAGAATTGGCGCTTCCTTTCGCTCGAAAATGTAACAGAGCCATCCCCTCGTCGCGTGAGGCTAAGGACACTGGAGGTGGACTTAGTCCCTTAATCACAATGTGGGACACACACTTGATGGTACTAGATGACATTGCAAGGGGTGGCGAGTTGATCATGAGCAGAGAGCCAAAGAAAATATCTGATGTAGAGGGGACCATGTCATTGCCAAATGCATATCCGTAACTCAACGCTCCTAAGTTGTGGGTGCGGGTCGACTATTCGAACTTTGCAAGATGAGGCATTTATGAGGTTGCGGAAGGACGTTGCTAAATAATTTGAGGGTGCGTTTGGTAGTGTTGTACTATTGATGTTGTGATAAAATCATAACTTATTTTTTTTGCTAACATGTTTTTGGTAAAAACTTATGTAATTGCTTTCTTTCAAAATTGTCTATTGTTGGCAAACATTTTTGAGTTTTTTTGCACTCTAGAAAATCTTACTTTACTCCATAGCACTATACAATCAACTTTATACTAGCCGGCTTTGGGACAAAGCTTTATTAAACGCAGCCTGAATTTGATTGGCCTAATGGTTAGGAGGTAGCAAACCAAGGCGTATGACTACATTGGTGTTAAGACTAAAAGATGAGGTCCTAATGCGATATAAATTTTGCAATTGGCTTGTTAAGAGATGTTTGATCCAATGAGAATGAAGTGTAATTAGATAAAGCATTGAGATCCTTTGGCCTCTTATCCCTCAAAATTGTGCTTTGCCCCCACTGATGACATGTCAAGAAGCTTGATTGGAAGCGTGATTCATGCTTGGCATGTCCTCCAAAGCCACAAATCTCTGTTGGAGATGAGTAATTGAGCGACAATAGTCAGCTTGTTATCATATTTGCCTGTGATGATCCTAAAGCAAAGGTTATTCGGGCGAGCAATGACAACCTTGGCCACTTTGGAGATGAGAGTGTGGTTCAATATTGCATGCTCACCAAGCTTCATGAAAATGGCACATGTATCCCTTAAGACTCACTTTACAACATCTCTGCAATACAATTCAATTCATGCATGTCATCTTCACTTACGACTACACTTTCACTCCTTATTTTATGCACTTGTAACTGATTGTAAAAATGAGGATACCAACTTAGCTAAAGATGATTGAAAAGGATTTTATTCAAGTGAGGTTGAGGAAGAGATGACTATTTGTCCTCCATATTATGGCACAACAGAATTGGCCATCTGCAACATCGGACTTTGCAACAAGTTCTCAATAAGCATCACCTACAAAGCAAGCAATTGTATAACTCGCCCCGTTGCTCCTCTTGCCTCCAAGGAAAAGCCACTAGACTTCATCTGTCATCAATCGACCATTCGAGCACAAGACCCCTCCAAGTCGTCTTTGCATATGTTTGGAACATGCTCCTTAAAAATCTGCTGACGGACATAAATTTTTGCTCTCTTTGTAGATGATTTTACGTGCTACACTTGGTTTTTTCCTCTTTTCAATAAGTCCGATGTACTGAAATTTTTTCCTAACTTTTCTTAGCTTTCTTGAGCGGCAATTTGATTGCAAATTACTTGACTTGCAAACCGACCATGGCGGTGAACTCATCGCTCATTCATCTTTTCTCGTGACTAACGGAATTGTGCATCGTCTAACCTGCGCGCATACACATGAGCAAAATGGTGCCATCGAACGTAAAATTCAACATGTAGTTGAAACCGGTCTCACTCTACTCACCCATGCCTCCTTGCCGCGACACTACTGGCATTATGCGATGGATACCGCTGTTCACTTATTAATTGATTCACACTTGTTCTTCATAATACATCGCCTTTCCAAAAATTATACAACAGACCACCTTATTATAACTTTTGACGCACCTTTGGGTGCACTATTTTTTCCTTCACAAGCCCTACAATTGACATAAATTTGACACTCGTGCTCTACCATGTGTCTTCCTCGAGTACTCACCCACATCCGTCGGCTATCGTTGCCTTCATCCACCAACATGCAAACTTTACATCTCGTTGCATGTTCAATTTGATGAACAATTATTCCCTTTCTCCTCCCAAGCAATGGTCTCCTCATCAAACCATCTCGCCACCGTGGTTCTTTATCTCGTTATCACCCCTCACAATTGGCACGTCAGCAGCTACTCCGGCTCAACATAACACATCAACGTCTTCACCCTCAAGCCACACGACTCCATTTACCTATCCTCTTGAAACCTCAACACCAACCTCCACACCCCCTTCCCTACCTCACCTTCGTCCTTGCAAACCAATTGATTATAGACTACTTGCTGGCCTCAAAATCCTTACCACCACCATCTCTCAAGAACCAATTCCCACATGCTTCACCATAGCCAACAAATATAAATGTTGGTGTGACGCTATGTTTGAGAAATTCATGATTTTCCTTCGCAATGGTACATGGTCCCCTTGTTCCTCGAACTCCTAATATGAATGTTGTCGGATGCCGGTGGATCTTCCGAACCAAACACGCACGCACTAGATGGACGCATTGATCGCTGCAAATCATGACTCGTAACTAAGGGATTTCACCAAACACTCGACATCGATTATGCACACACCTTTAGTCTAGCGATCAAGCCAACTACAATAAGGCTTGTATTGTCTATTATTGTCTCTAATGGTTGGCCGCTTCAACAACTTGACATCACTAATGTCTTCTTACATGGTACCCTCTCAGAAGTCGTTCATATGGAACAACCCCCCGACTTTATCGACCAGCTGCGGCCAAATTATGTATGTCGCCTACACAAGTCCTTGTACAGTCTCAAGCAAGCCCCTCGTGCATGGTTTCAGACTCTCACATCCTTGTTCTCAATCGGTTTTCATGCTTCCGCAACACACACATCCTTGTTCATTTATACATCTCCAACTGAATTTATCTTCTTATATAAGTTGATGACATTTTACTTACATGATCCTCCTCATCAACAATTCACAACATCATTACTCATCTTCATCGACATTTTTGTGTTTGAAACTTAGGTGCCCTTCACTATTTTCTCGACGTCGAAGTGCTTAGCACAAAAATTGGTTTGTTGCTGACCCAACAGAAATACATAAGAGATATTTTAGCTTGTTTCAAGATGATCGACTCCAAGGGGGTCTCCACACCAATGGCCATCAGCAAACCTACAACTCAAAGCACAAAGTTTTAGGATCCAACTCTCTACAGACAAATCATGGGGCCCTTGCAATATTTACATCTCACAAGGTCAGACATTGCCTTCGTTGTCAACTATGCATGTCAGTTCATGCACTCTCCTTCAACTTCAGATTGGCAGTTAGTAAAGTGTATTCTTCACTATCTCAACAACACAAACTCTTGGCCTCAACATCAGTCGCTCTCTGATCGATCAACTAAGTGCCTTTTCAAACGCCGACTAGGCTGACTGTCCAATAGATTAGAAATCAGTTGGTGGTTTTGCAATCTTCCTCGACATAAAACATGACTTCCTAAGGAGCTAAGAAACAAAAGATCGTATACCGATCATCAACGAAATCTGAGTACAAGTCCATCGCTATTACAACCGCCAAAATTATATGGCTACAGTCACTATTCCGTGAACTTGGCATTTTCTCAAACAAGACTCTCATATTATGGTGTGATAATGTCGGTGACACCTACTTGTATGCCAATCCAATCTTTCACGCTCGTACGAAGCATGAAGTGGACTTTCATTTTCTCCATGATGAAGTCACTAATCAAAGATTACAAGTCCGCTTCATTTCCACAAAAGACCAAGCTAGCAGATATCATGACCAAGCAACTCTCCGGCTCCCGTTTAAGTTTATTTGATACAAGCTCCGGCTAAGCTGCACCCCACCAAACTTATGGCTACAATACCAGTTCAACTGATGCACGTGTCTTTCACTTAGGGCCTGTTTGGTTGGAGGTAAAAAGAGGGTAAAGGAGGGGAAGGGAAAAGATGTTAATCGATTAACTTCGTTTGGTTGTGTTTTTAACCGAGGGGAATGCTCCTCCATTTACCTCCATTCCCCTCCAAATGTCCATTTTTCTTTCAACTCCAAATTGGGGTGAAAAGGAGGGGAAAGAAATATTTAAACTACACTTCCAATTTTATTCATATGTAATTCAAATTTATAAACACATACATTAGGATATATTCGCCAAAAAAAAATTATAATTCTCTTCCCTTCCCTTTAGTTATATCATCCAAACAAGGTTAATTATTTCACCTCCATTCTCTTCTATTTCCTTCCCTTAGTTTCCCTTTCCTTCCATTATCTTCCCTTTCCCTTCATAAGTGTTGAACCAAACAGACCCTTACGACTTGTAACTGATTGTAAGTTATAAATTACTACTAGATGTATCCCATGTAGATCATTGCCTTTCAATCCTAAATCATGATTGTGTCACAATTGAACATATAGTGTCTATACTTAACTGCATTCACAATGCAATATGTAACAATGCAATATGTTAGCGTTTTACTTAGGAAAACTTGATGACTCTTAATTTTGAGAAAGAAGGCATCTTACCAAATGAAAAAAGTTTGCAATTATTTCCAGAAAAAACAGGAGTATCATTCTTGAAGAAATGAAGGGAGCTTTAGAAATTCGAGGATGTCTAAAAAATTTAGTAAGCTATGCAATTTTTTTTCAATTTATCTTGTCCAATCATATTACATTCTTGACATCTGCAATATACATGGTTCAGCTAAGATTTAAATAACAATTTTAACGCTCATTTATTTCGAAATTATTTCAAACACATTAAACAAATACATGCTTGTTTCAAACTTAAATAAACCAATCATGTCTAGAATAATGAAAAGCACCATCTCGCAATAAATTAATTCTTTAAAAATAGTAATTTAAATTAAAGATTTTTTCATTCTAATTTATAATTTTTCAACAACTTCTATGACATAATCCACTTTAAAATAAAATATAATTTGACCAAATTATTTCTTTCTGGTTCATAGTTAACTTCAATTATTATGTCAAATTAATACGATGTCCTCTGTTTCAAGGCAAAATTCTTTTTGCCGTTTACTAATTATTCCCCTCAAAAGCGTTCTGTTTTGAGATGTTAACTCAAACGCAAAACACATCAAACCCTGATTAGTTTCAAAAAGTCGAAAGGAGAAGACTACTAAAAATAAAGAAAGCTCATTAAATCTGATAAAATAAAACATAAAAAAACCGGAATCACAAAAAAATGTGTTCATGAGATGAAGAACAATAAAAAAATGGAGAAAAAAGGGGAACTTGATGAAGTGTAGCAGCTTGTTCGAGGCCGTCATCAAAACAGGAAATAATTGCGAGGCACGGAGAACTGCAGATGTTGTTTCGCTGTCGCCAACCTTCAATGCAAAGGATCACAATCTCAAATAAGGTGCCTTTGCTCTGCAAATTGGCTTCCAATATGTCACAAAAAAGGAAAAAAAAACACAAATTGAAGAACAACAACAGAACAAAAAGCTTCGTTTTCTATCATAATCGAAAGATCACATTCAAAATATAAAAGGTTTTAGATCAAAAGCTTAGAATCGATTAGAAGGAAAGCAGAAGACAGGAGGCAGGAGCAATGCAACTCTAAGAACCCTAAACAGAGCGCTGACTACAGAATGAGATGTGATCGAGACGGCGGGGGTCATGTGTTATTTATAGGCAACATGGAGAAATAACCCTAGATTTGAGTTTGACTTATTGATTAGGAAATGACGATAATGCCACCGTTTTTTTGAAATTTTAGTTATTTATTAAAAAAGTTTTAATTTTAAATATAATAAAATTTGTACTTCATATCATATAATATAATTATATTATAAATAAGTAAATTAGTAACTAAATAATAGCATATGATATTATTATATCAATAAATAATATATATTATATAAAAATATATATTAATTTATATATATATGTTGAATTTAAAAATATGCTGGAGGATAAATTTAAACTCGACTTGAAAATATTTCTTCTTTATCAATTTTTTTTTCAAATGATATATTAATCGTTTCGAATCCGTGCGAACTTGTGGGCCTAAAAAATTCAAGAGGGCCCAACTCGATGTCCATATCTAATCTAAGAAGTTTTCAAATATATTTTGTGATTAAATATATATTATAGATATGTGATTAAATCTGTATTCAAGAGGGTCAGAATCGATGATTAATTTATGTCATTGTGAGATGTTAAATGTTTAGAATAAGAATTTAGCAACACTTTGTGATTGGACTGTTGTCATTAAAAAATATTATTATCATTTCTTTTAGACTACTTCATTTTTGCCATATCCTTTTCTATCAAACGTTATATTTTCAGTTTTATTATGTATAATTTTTTTTCTAATAAAATAATAAAATCAAGCTTATTATTAGTATATTTTCTTGGATTTTTAAGCTTTAGTTAATAACGTCTTGAGCATTTTATATAAATTTAATTTTAAACACTTATTGTAGAAAAAATGTATATATTTAATGCCCATAGTAAGCTGCACTGAGAGAATTTGTAATTTAGATTGTCATTTGACAATTTTCGATGATTTTTTTTCCGCATTCTTTTTTTAGTTCTATTTAAATAAATGATAAAGATAACTAAATAAATAATAATATAATAGTTTATTAATTAGTATAATTATTGTTAATGACTACAATAATATTTTCTGACTTTATCATTAAACGTATTATGATTATTTCTATTAATTTTAATATTAGTATTATTAATTACTTATAATAAATTATTCAGATATTATAAATAATAAATAATTTATTACTAACCAGTGTAAATACTAAATTTAATTAATAAATTCGCGAGAAACTTTTGTTAGTTAATTGAATCCTTTTGGTGATTTTTAAATAAATTGATTAATAATTTACTGACATTTAATAATAAAAAATAATGTAAAAAATCAAAGTGGACTGTCAAAGGCCGATATACTTACCTATTGTGTCTACTATATGTTCCAGATGATAAGAAATGTGTAGAAATGTATACATGAAATATCGATCGATTTTTCATATATGATTGAAATTTAGATATGATTTAAATATTATTAATTTATATTTTAATAATTTAATTTAAATGTATCTACATCGAACTAGGAGTGTAAGTAAAAAAATTAAAAAATCGAAAATCTAAAAAATCGATATGATTCGACATAAAATTTTAAGAATTTTTTTAAATAGAAAAATTAGGTCGATTTTTAAATTTTAAAAAATTATTCGAGACACGAAAGACCTACTTTTATTAATATATATATATATATATAAATAATATTTTGAGTACTTTTAACATATAAAAATTACTCCATTAATGTATAAATTTTATGAATAAATATTAATAAAATTATGTAAGTAATAAATAATGATTACTATATTATAACATATAATTATTGTTAATTTATCTAATACTTTTTTTAATATTATTGTAAATAATAAAATTATAAAAATATAGAAAAATCATCCGAAAAAATTGATAAATTATTTTAATGAAAAAAACTATACTAAAAAAGTAGGACATTTTTTTTAAAGTTATCCTACCCACATTATTTACACCGAACCATATTTTATAAGCGTACTTCCTATATCTTGTTTTAATTTGTTATCATCTTAAAATTGAGCGGCGACCATTTTTTAATCCTTAACTTTGCTAACTAACGATGATCTACCAATTTGATGCTATGAATCGTTTTTGGCCGGCACGAATCGGTGGACACGGTTTTTGTTTATATTTTTAACAGATCACACAAGTCAAGAACGACGCCCTAAGCCTTTTATTCTCATCGCTGCCTCCTGCCACTCGCTGTTGCCCCCGCTCGAACTCTCATCGTCTTCTACTGTTGCTGGTACTCTCTCTCTCTCTCCTCTCTCTCTCTCTCTCTCTCTCTCTCTCTCTCTCTCTCTGATTTGATATGCTTTTGGACGAGTTTAGTGTGATGCTTGGGGGAATTTAACTATTGGATTATGTTGGCCAGTGAATCGTATTTAATTTCTTAGCGAGGAGTACTTGTACTTTGATTCAAGGATGAGGCTGCTGAAGGTGGCGACTTGCAACCTGAATCAATGGGCTATGGATTTCGACAGCAATCTAAGAAACATCAAGGAGTCAATTGCCAGGGCGAAGAAAGCAGGGGCAACGATCAGGATCGGTCCGGAGCTGGAAATCACGGGCTACGGCTGCGAGGATCACTTTCTAGAGCAAGACACCGTCACCCATGCGTGAGTTTTGATCTTACCTTTGTATTTGACTGTAAATGGTATTTCAAGTTCTAGTTTTGTGAAAACTTAGCTTCCGCCATCTGATTGTAAAAGGAATTATATTTCCACATTCTTGTGCATAGAAAGGGGCTATCTTGCCACATCTTCATAATTAACTCTCGAGTTCCAGAGTATATTTTTATCACAAAGATAATCTCTTAATTGAAGTTCTTATGTCAAGTTGTGAATTGATAATAGAATTTTTCTTTTTCGGTGCAGATGGGAATGCTTGAAGGATATTCTCTTGGGAGATTTGACTGATAATATAGTTTGTAGCATCGGTATGCCTATAATCCATAATAGCGTGCGGTACAACTGCCAGGTGTTGTGCTTGAATCGAAGGATACTGATGATCCGCCCTAAGATGTCCCTTGCCAATGACGGAAATTACAGGGAATTTCGGTGGTTCTCTGCCTGGAGTTATAAAGATAAGCTTGTATGCTACCAGCTACCCACTGATGTTTCCGAAGCTATATCACAGATATCAGTGCCATTTGGATATGGATACCTTCAGTTTCTAGATGTGTAAGAAACATGCTACCAACGCTTCCTTCTCACCTGTTATGAATTATTTAACATGATGCATAATTCGTACCATGTGTTGTTGTCATCATGCCTTATGAGTGAGTTTCACCAATGGTTAAACTTTAGTAATCCTCTGGAGACTGCATATGTTTCCTGGACTAATATACTATTGGGTTTGAGATGTTATTACCTCGGTTTTGAAGTCAGTTCACTGATCTAATAAAAGCAAATGTTCCTTCTCAAAAGGAAAAAAAAAGTAAATCGAACAATGGAATTTGCAATTTTGTTGCAGAATACAGTATGCTGCTGAGTAAGAATGTGGGTATGTCAACATAAAGTTTTAGAACTGGCTGAAATCCTCATTTGTGAGAGGTCGGTGTGTTAATTATTATATGATACTAGATCAGATGACTGTTTGGAACAAGCCCAGTCAACATCTGTGATGGTATTCTGATCTTACAAGTAAAGTTGTTACGCTGATCTAATAAATCAAATATTCCTTCTAAAAAAAAGAGAGTAAAACACATAATGGAGTTTACAACTTCGTTGCAGCAAACAGTATGCTACTGATGGAGAATGATATGTTTACTTGAACTTCTAGACCTGGTTGAAATCATCATTGATGAGAGGCCAATGTGTTAGTTGTTATAGGATGCTAGATCAGATGGCTTTTTGGCTCAGCCAAATCGACATATGAACTTTCACTTTTTTTTCTATTACCAAAAAAAACTTTCACTTTTTCTTAATTAGATAGTTTCTTTTTTATGATAATATATTGATACAGGGACCTTTCTTGGGAAATATTACAGGGTCTTATTTTTATATTTACTAACAATTTACACAGGTTTAATTGTAAAATTTTCCATGTTTTTTTATTCATTGCTGTCATTTCTGTCAGATCTATTGCAGCTGAAACATGTGAAGAACTCTTTACTGCCAATGCTCCTCGTATTGCACTGGCATTAAATGGTGTTGAGGTCTTTATGAATGCTAGTGGAAGCCATCACCAACTGAGAAAGCTTAATCTCCGCATTGATGCAATGAAAAGTGCAACACACTTTTGTGGAGGGGTTTATATGTATAGTAATCATCAGGGTTGTGATGGTGGTCGCCTTTATTATGGTATTTCCATTTTTTTTCTTAAAGTTGATAAAGAAACTAATCTAGTCCAATTTCTTTTCTTTGTGGGACTGTCCTTTTCATGTTATCAGTTTTTCTACTTATTTGAATTGAATTTGTTTTGTTTGAGCATAAATATTTGTTTAAAGGATGAAGAAACTCATCATGCCATTATGTCGATCTAGTGAGAAAATTCTCCTTCAATATCCAATATGAAAATCATCAGATGCTAATTTCTTGAGCATGATCATCTTATGTTAATAGTTACCACAAAACTAAAATCTTACCTCTTGTTGTGCATACTTGGTTGTAGTTTAACTCTAACGACACTTATGTTAACTCGAAGTACATGCTTGTGATGTTTAATCTCTGTTCATATATAAACTAATTGGACATCATACAATTTTCATGCTTGTGATGTTTAGTCTTTGGTCATATATAAACTTCTACTTAATTGACATCATACAATTTTCATGATTTGTAGCATTTCTTAAAGTTGCAAGAGGAATATCAGACTTCTTTCCTTAGTTTTGTAAGTAGAAATATCTTTCACATTTGCATCCATTGAGAACCATATCAACATGAAACATGGACGGTCATGACCAATTTCTTGTTCGGAAGAACACACTTTAACATTAAATAAATTTTGAGAATTTTCTTCACAAGCCATTTGAATTCCATGCTTATTCTAATATCTTTATGCCGTCTGGTGATTTCATAATAAATAAATGTTTTTGGGATAGACGTAGATATTTGATATAAAGAGTGTACTTCTTTTTATCTGGTTTCTGACTGATGTTTATATGCTAATACTGTAATAAAGACTTAATTTTGTTTACTCTGAATAGATGGGTGCTGTTGCATTGCTGTTAATGGGGATGTTGTTGCTCAAGGATCTCAATTTTCCTTGAAAGATGTGGAAGTACTGACAGCTGTTGTAGATCTAGATGCTGTAAGCGACACAAGTCTCTTTAGTGTGTGTGATTTAATTCGTCCTTCTGAAATGCGCATGTCTTCTGATCAAATTTCATTTCATTAACCTAGTATGAAAGGGTCTTCTGATCAAATTTCATTTCATTAACCTAGTATGAAAGGTTGTACTGTTCCAGGTTTGTATTATCTCTCCCTGGTATGGATAATAGAAGCTTGGCACATTAACCATTAAAAATATGCCAAACTCACATCGTGTATTTGACAATGGAGATGCAAAAGCATAATGATTATTGCCTTAACTATCTTAAAAAAATCTCCTTTTTAACTTTTATTACATTTATGTTCCCACATTTTGTGCATATATGTTGCCAATTAATTCTTAGGGGTAAAAGTAACTCCTTATTATGGTTTATGGTCACAAATTGACTGATTTGTGTAGCCTTGATGAGAACTTAATAGTCATGTATTGTTTAAATTAAATAGTTAAATATATAACTCAATTTTTCTGTTTTGAACTGTGATTCTATTGCACAAAAAGTTGTATGTTATCATGCTGCCTTTTCTTTTGTCTTGCAATTATGACATCTTTGCAGTAATCAGGTTTCTAGTTACCGAGGATCTGTCAGTAGTTTCAGAGAGCAAGCAAGCCGTCAATCAGAAATTTCCTCAATTGAGGCACCATACAAGCTTTGTCAATCATTTAACCTACAAATGCTTCCTACTAGTCCAATTGAGGTGAATTTCTTCTCTAAGTTGTAAATCATTGGTAGTTTCTGAAATTTATATTTGTTTGACATGTTGAATTGAGTTGATATGAAGTTGACTTCACCATATGTGGATGACTAATTGCAGTACAGTAATCCTTTTCTTTCTCAAATTTGGAACTTCTATTGATAAAGTGACAATTCACTTTTCTCTTGTTACACTGAATTACTGTAAATACTTGCTTTGCTTCCAAGGTTTGAACTGATAGGAAAATGTGTGATACTTTATTTACATACTATATTACGGGTAATCAAGAGGAATATTTTGATAAGTTATCACATACTTGAAAACAAATAGTTTCTAAAACAATATGTATATCATTATAGGAATCCAGGTTCAGCACAAAAGAAGTTTACTTTGTACAGAACCAAATGACGTTTGTACAATTGATCGAAATATCATTACTCCTGGATTTAAGATGTAACTCTGTTAACTTTACTACTGAATAGGATAAACATAAATAGATGTGTTATGTTTAGATATGTCAAATGAGATGCATATAATATTTGCAGACTACTTATTAGCCACCGAGTTATTGCTAAGTTCAGAAACTTTATTAATTTGTTAATGAATCCCGTGAACCAAGGATGAACATTATCAAGTTCTACATGCCTAACAGTGGTTGCTTGGTGGAAGGAATTTATTACTCATTTTTTCTCTTTTGTGATATCAAATCTGAACTTTCCATGCAGTTTATGTCAGTCATACAGTCATAGAAATTAGCCTTTATCCTGTTAAACATAAGAGAGGATACCTCTCCTAAGTCATACTTATGATGAGAGAAAATATGTTGCTTCCTTTTCCATAAGAATCTATATTGGACAGGAACCAGGATGTCCATAACTCCATATTGGATGCTTATCTATTCATGGATACAAAATTCAAACATATCACAATTCCTAAAGATACTAGACCTTGTATGCAGTTCATCGATATATCAGTATGCAAAATCTTTATGGAAACTTCTCTTTATGTTCGGTTGCAAATTTGTTTAACGAATTGTCTTAATAACTCAGCCTTACTACAACACCACGTAACCGTCCTCTCGCCCTTAAAAACAAATCTTAATAACTCAGCCTTGCTACAACACCACGTAACCGTTCTCTCGCCCTTAAAAAAATATCTCAGCCTTGAGTTCATTTACTAAGATATCTTAAGTCTTTTGACTATTTAGGTTAACTATCATCGTCCAGAGGAGGAGATTGCTTTGGGACCTAGTTGTTGGTTGTGGGATTATCTACGAAGAAGTGGAGCATCTGGGTTCTTGCTTCCTCTTTCTGGTGGAGCGGATAGTTCCTCAGTTGCAGCAATTGTTGGGTGCATGTGCCAACTTGTGATAAAAGGTCAGTTGTTTAAATCATGGATGAATACCAGGAGATTTAATTTGGTTAAGTAAGTGGGATTAATTTGTAAATTTGATATTATTTTAGTCCAAATGTGCCGACCCCACCTAGTGGGATAAGGCTTTGTTGTTGTTGTTGTTTAGTCCAAATGTCCGATAACTGTATATGAGTAGAGGAATAGAAATGTTAAGAAGCCACAGGGTAGTTATTAATTTTTCTGTTGTTACCATGAAGACTAAGTAAGAGTTGCTTTGTTTGTATTTAAATACTTCCACTAACGCCAGTCCCTAATTTTAGTAATTTCCCCCCAAGGTTCCTTAGTTTTTTTTTTACTTGGATAATGCTAGTTGTTCATTTACATATTCAAGAAATAATTTCACTTGTATGATTATTTACTATTTCTTAAGGTACTTCAATTTTATAAGTTATATAATACAACTTCTTACCCCCATTCCCTGAATGGAATACTTGCCCCTGTTTTTTTATCTTGGTCTTTCTCTGGGTTTAGCCCGTTACATGGACCCTAATAGAATGAGCTAATTTTTATAAACTTATTGAGGTGTGAATTCAATCCCTCCAATTGCTTTGATTTAATGCTAAACTTTTAATTCAATTAGTCAATCTTTCTTAAAAGCTTGAACATGTGGAAAAGACCCATTTTTCATATTTATCCTCTTAAGACCTTGCATATTATACTTTCTTTTCTTAGAACCATTGGTGCTCATATCTCTGAGTTCATCCAAAAGGATGAAAATGCGAGTATACACCCAAAAGATTTGAGAGGAATATTCTGAAGTATGATGATTCATTAACAAGTATTGGGACTTATTTATAGGCTTTTGCATCTTAACTCAATGTAGGAAATAAATAATAGACAATCAAAGAAAAATAAAAATGTCGAATTACATCCAATACTCTGTTTCAGTTCGTTGTTGTTTCAAAAGATAAGATGCCAACTAGTTAGGACTTTTGATTCCTAATTTGTCAAAGTACATGTTTTACATCCGATCTTCCATTTTAGTTCGTTGTTGTTTCAATAAATTAGATGCCAAACTAGTTAGGACTTAAATAGATCGACGAAGACTCCTCATTACTGAATTACTTCTTTTGGGTTCATCTTGAACTGATTGACAAATAATGACTTGCAATAAATAAGGAAAACTATTTCATGGTTAATCGTTAGGTTAGTAGAATTGGGATATCAAAGATTCTTTTGGTTGCAAATGGTTTATCCTCTCTTAGTGGCATAAGATTGATAGGATGTGCATCTTTTACAAACTTATATTTGGGAATCACTTGTTGCCATGGGATTTGATTCAATCCTCATGATTTGTCACGGCTGAGAAAATTACTGAAATGCCCATTCGGAATCCAATTTTTTGGGGATAAAAAAACTTTGTAAACTGATCAATCCTCTGGGAAAAAATTAGCTGACTTCCAAATTTCTTCTTCAGTCTTATCTTTTTTCCCATTGTTGATGCCATGCCTTGCCTGTTCATTTTGCTCTGCACCTCCTCTACCCCTCTTCGCACGATATACCAGGATGAGATGGAGAGAAAAACAGTGAAGAATGAGTTGCTGATCTTTCCTCACATTTTTTTGTTGATGTTTCGAACCAACTCTGAAAGCCTCCGATCAATCAATCGATTACATCTCCATGGAAGCTTTTTTGCTCATCCACCACCCCCTTCACAGCCTCTGTTCCACTGCCACCACCACCATCTTGAGGGCGCCAAAGCACTATACTCTCATGACTTGCAGAAGCCACTTCCTGCCAACTCATGATGAGCAGGAGAAGAGGAAGACGAGTTCTTCAGCAGCACAGGAGAAGAGGAAGAGGTCGCGGCAGATGGAGAGGAGGTTCCAGGATCAGGTCACTTGCTTGATCAAGCAAAAGGAGGAAGAGGTGAAGAAGGAAGAGAAGGAGATCAAAGAAGTGGAGTGGAAGGATCTAGTGTCTTTTGATTTCTTCGTCTAATTTGGCTGAAGCTTGTTTGTGTTTACTATTCTTCATTCATATTTTTGTGAGTTTATCTTAAATCCAAGTTGTGAGGAGTGCTAACTGTTGAAATTTGATTGTTTTAAGGTTTTTGTGATTTGTTAGGGAACTTTTTGGGATTTTGCCAAACTTGATATCACATATTTGCATTCTTCCATCCTTCCAGGATCAAGAACACAAAAACTAAGTTAGCTTCAGAAACCAAATTTCCGACCCATGTCATCCAAACACCTCAAAAGATTAAATTTTCCATGGCTAAATAAACAGGGGAAGTCACTTTTTGAAAAGTGACTATTTTTGAAAATCTTTCATTGTTTGCGAAACAGGCCCTAGATGTCTTTGCCTGAAAGGTGTATGGTATTCATACCATTTTGGCATGATCGTCCCATTATCATATGCCATGCGTCCATCACAAAAACAATCTCATCTTTATAGTTTCTTTCAATGGAAAGGGAACTTTGTACAGCTTAACCACCACATTTACATCTTTGTAGATCAAACCAACTTTCGATGCTGTTGGGTAAATCTCTACTGGTAATTGCAATTTTCCCATCATTCTTTGAAGTGCAATGTTCACTGAAGTACCATTGTCAATTGTATTATCACACTTTTTTCTTCAATTTGTGTCATGATTGAAAGATGCCATATTGTTGTATATCATCTTCTATATTTGGAATATATGTCGAATAACACAAGTAGGGTGTTATCATATTGTGCAGTTTGTCGTGCTCATGTTCCTACAAAATAATTTAGCGATAAATCCACGACGGTGTTGAATTTTAATAAATAAGCCTCTTGATGATGACTTGCAAGAGAGGGTTGCTTCAAACTAGATTGCGATTGAAGAAATAAGCTGCTGGAAATTGATTTCTCTAGGATTGGCCTAATAATTAGGTTGCGGTTGAATGACTTGAGTGAAGCTAAGGTGAGCAGCATAGTGTCCAGTGACGACTGTGCAAAGGACAACTGTTTGAAGTAAAAAACACACAGAGGAGATGTTGCCGCATATTCTTGGTGTTTCGTGGATCAATTTGGCACGTTGAGTTGAGAGCTGTGGTCAGAAATCACAAGAAAACCCTTCTAAAAAAAGAAACCATTCCACGTAATAGGAAAAAAATTCTGATAGTGGTTTCTCAATTGACAAAAGCCAACATACGGATAATCTGACAATGATTGAAGTAGGTGAAACAGAATTGAATGATTAACGAATATGCAAACGCCAAATGGAACTAGCAACATGAGGTCGTAGTTCTCCTCAAAGGTTTTGGAAGTACCAACATATGGATAATCTGACAATGATTGAAGTAGGTGTAACAGAATTGAATGATTAACGAATATGCAAACGCCAAATGGAAGTAGCAACACGAAGTAGTAGTTCTCCTCAAAGGTTTTGATAGGTATTGAATAAAAGCCGAAGATTACACTTAATTGGTTTTCAAACAACATCAGAAAGTAATTGATGAGTTCAAACTGTTATTGGAGCTTTAGATCTTGGAGTCCAATAAGGTAGATAAACGCCTGATTTGACATGCAAAAAATTTCATTGAAATAATCTGAAGTATCATGATTCAGTAACAAACATTCGGGCCTATTTGTGGTCTTTTACAATCTAATTCATAGGGAATCATAAACAACAGAACAAAATCTAAATATGATTTTGATAGAAAACCAGTTTATACCACTCAAGAATTGTGTTGATTAAAGAAATAGTAGGTAGTTACAACCCACAATGTTAATTAGTTTATGTTTTTCATTATTGGTTTTGTTATAGTTATAGTAACTAATTATAAATACAATTGAATGATTGTAGATTTGGGGCAGTCTTTGAAAAGTATTTTCTTTATCAACTTTGTATGGAGTTTGGTCCACTCCACAGATTATTTAGCTTCGAGATTTGTCCTCTCGAATGGATAATTTATAGTAATGATTTTGTTCAAGATTCTTTCACTTTTATTACTAATAATATCCATCTTATTCATATTTATAGCCATATAGTCACTTATATTTTCAGCATTTATCATTTGTGTCAATATAAAATTCTTGCACTATTACTAGTAATAACATTTATCCTATTTCTTTCATAGTCATGTTGTTTTCAGCCTCTATACTCTTCCTGACTAGCTTGGAGAGATAATACTGCATGTCCTACATCAACTCAGATCTTTGTGTTCATATTACATAGCTTTTTCCGTATCCTATTTTAGGTACTAGTATTCTGATTGTGTTATTAATTAATTTGCAGATATAGAAAATGGAGATGAACAGGTAAAAGCTGATGCATTAAGAATTGGACACTACAAAGATGGAGAGGTCCCTGTCAGCAGTGAAGAATTTGCAAAGAGAATATTTTATACTATCTACATGGGGACTGAAAACAGGTATAAATAAAGAATTGGTTACGGACCAATACTTACTACATTATGGCTCTTCTCAGTTGTTCGTACTATACTTTCTGAAGAACCAAATACGAATTCAGTTTATTTTACTTTATTTTCATCTTTATTTCTTTCGTCTGTTCAACTGCCAATTGGATATTCCGTTCCCTTGTCAGTGGAAGAATTATTTCTTAGATTATTTCAGCAGTTGACTCCTTTTTTTCTCCTTGTTTTGGCGCTTTGTAGCTCTGAAGCCACTAGGTCTCGTGCTAAGAAGCTTTCAGATGAGATTGGTTCGTGGCACTTAAATGTCGACATTGATAGTATTGTTTCTGCCTTACTATCTTTGTTCCAAACTCTTACAGGGAAGCGTCCACGTTACCGGGTAAGCAGGAAGTAATTCTTATTACTGTGGATTGATGATGTTTTCAGGGTAGATTATTAAAAGATCTGTTCCATGCTTTTCCATTGAAGTTAGGTTTGTTCTTTCTAGTGACTTCAGGCTCTACCATGCTTTTCCATTGAAGTTAGGCTTGTTATTTCTAGTGACTTAAGACTCTACGTGGAATTGCTCATTTGTACTATTATCTGTGAACATCAAATGCTTCTTTTATATTCTCAATTTGCAGATCATATTTAGTTCTTTGTTAGATCAAACCACCAGCATAGTTTGGTAATTTGTTTTCTACATTTCTTGATTCCCCCTCATGTTCTTGGTCTTGTACTACACTACGTCTCACAACACTTTGTGATGTCAAATACTATATAGCACAAATATTGACTATAAGATCTGATAGTCACTATGGTTAGTGAAAAAATTTGCTGATTGAACAGGTTGATGGAGGATCTAGTACTGAAAATCTGGCATTGCAAAATATTCAAGCCCGAGTCAGAATGGTGCTGGCATTTATGTTGGCCTCTCTTATGCCTTGGGTTCATAGTAAACCAGGATTTTATCTTGTCTTAGGCAGTTCAAATGTTGATGAAGGATTACGTGGTTACTTGACCAAGGTAAAAGCTAATTTACTACTTAATCAAATTGCTGTATGTTTCAACATATTTCATAACTGAAATATTTTTTTCTTTTTCTTTTGGGGGTAATGTGAACATTACTGAAATAATTTATAGTTTATCATTATAAAAATTGAGAAAAAGAAAGGATGTTTGCTTGAAATGCATGTGTTAATTCTCAAATTGAAGAGTGAATCAATTTTATGTTGATAGCTGTCAATACTTGATGTCATTATCTTTATTGCTATGAGTAGTCCCTTTTAGTTTGACATCTAATTTTTATGTTTGCTTCAAATTTTCTGCCATCTTTCTCGTTTTGAGTAGTCCCTTTTAGTTTGACATCCTTTTTTTGTTTGTGAAAATGACAACCAAGTATTTTATTCGCTTCAAATGTTTTGACACTAATTTTCTTTAAGGAAAGTATTCTTGATTCTGACAATTATGGTATGTTGGAAAATCTCGAAAGTATGACTGCAGTTCAGCAGATATAAATCCTATTGGAAGTGTAAGCAAGCAGGATCTTCGGGCTTTTCTACGCTGGGCTGCACTTCATCTTCATTATCCTTCTTTGGCAGACATTGAAGCAGCACCTCCAACTGCAGAGCTGGAACCCATACGTGAAAACTACAACCAGGTATGCCAATTTATTTGTAGATGAAAAGGCATAAGACCTACTGATCTGCTAGCTGATGTTTTCTCGAGTTCTCTTTTTTTCTCTTTGGAGCTATGGTCTTCAAAATAGCTGTCTTGTACTGATCAAGATGTGCTGTACATGATCAGCTGGACGAAGTAGACATGGGCATGACTTATGAGGAGCTATCCATTTATGGAAGGCTAAGGAAGATTTTCCGTTGTGGTCCCGTGTCAATGTTCCAGGTAAGGTGTTCACGTTAGCCTTTATTCTTCTGAATGTTCCTACAGTAAATGTTTAGGAAAAATAATGTAGTGTTTGCATTGGATGGAATTTTGGTGTCAAATTGCCCTAATTGTAGATCTATGATCTACCTGAAACCTACCGTAAGCCCAGCAAGCTCTAATTCAGATTTAATGCATCAATGAGATAATGTTTTCTATTCTAAGAGCTTGAAGGCACTGAGAATCATTGAACAATTTGTATACATTTTGTTGCAATAAACATGTCGGCTCAAAGCTTAGTTACGAAAGTTAAATATGCCAATGAGAACCATTTCGTATTATTTCTAGCATCTACAAGTGGCTCTTAGCTCGTTTTATCAGCCAATTTCACTTTATGATTACTTCTTACATCACAGAATTTATGTCACAAATGGTGTGGGAAGCTAACTCCCTCAGAAGTAGCAGAGAAAGTGAAACACTTCTTCAAATATTACTCCATCAATCGACATAAGATGACTGTCCTGACACCTTCATATCATGCCGAGGTAATTTACATTTTAATTTTTGAATTTAATGGTCATCTTTATGTACTAGATCTTCATCAAATTGTGATTTGGTTTTCAAGTTTTCTTGGCACACAATTATTTATGAAGTGAAAATGTGTTGTAGAGTTATTCTCCGGAAGATAACCGATTTGACCTTCGCCAATTCTTATACAACTCAAGATGGCCTTATCAATTTCGCAAGATAGACCAACTCGTTAAAGAGATGGGGGATAGCAAAGCTGCTAATATTTCAGACCAAAGAACAGAGGATTCTAATTTACATGGCGGCGGCATGGGCGTTGTGGCCAGTGGATCCAGCAATCCAGGTGCCGGCCTTTAGGAAAAGGCAATGAATGACAACACTGCCAGGTTCTTCGATTCCGCTCCTGCACCCATCGACAGCTTGATGAATTTCTTTCTAATTGAAGGTGAAAGGGTAGACTCAAATTGCAGTTCAAATTGTTCATACTGCGGTATGAGTTCTGCCAATAATAAACGTACATATCTTATAAGCCTTGCACTTCTGGTGGAAGTGATTCCTTGATACATGTGAAAGGAATTGGATAAACTAAATTTATGTTTATTGTTGATTCTTTTTCCCCCTTACAGTCAGAAGCAAAGGAATTCTCTGCTCAATGAAATTGTCCTTGTAGATATTGTATAAGTTGTTATTCTTAATATCAGTAATCGACCGATTCAACCAATCTACCATCAAATCGATCGAGAAAGATTTGTTTTTTAACATTTTTGTTTCCAATTGAATTAGTATCCTAAATAAAAGGAATTTGATATCACATGACAGATGCGGATTCTGAAAGTTGAATTAGCCATTATATGATAAAATCAAAGCTTAAAACCTTCGCAATACAATGTTTCTTGATTGAACTAGGTAACAATTTAATTCAAGAATATCGTTTTGAATTCTAGTTTATGTGAAAGTTCATAGTTTTAAATACAGTTAAAGAATTTTCATGTTTTAGTGTTTAAGACTTTTTTATTAAAATAAATGTATAAGAAAGTGAAATTTGAAAAGTAATTTACTGTTCTTTTTGTGTTTGGCTTGCGACTTTTAAACATAATGAAAAATGGTCTTTAAAACATAAAACATGAAGCTACGCAGGGGCGGAACCACTTGGCCCCCTCCATATATATCATTAACTGTAGTCAATAAATAAAATAAATATTAAGAAAATAATAAAATTATCTAATTGATTATGTGGATAGTTGTTTGAATAGCTTTTAGATGTTTCGAATTTAATTTTTATTAGTGCCTTTTCATTACTAATTTATCTTTTATATATTTCGATCTCTTCTAATTTTTAATAATTTAATTTAATATATTTTGGTCCCTCTAATTTTTTATCTTGAGTCCGTCCCAATAAATAAATGTTCATTTGTAAAAGTGTAATTTTTTTTTTCTTTTTCAAATTTAACTCATCTTTTCCAATCATGACCAATTTATTTTATATTACTGAATAACAAAAAAATTAAAAACTCATTTCTCATTTTCTGCACAAAAATGTTGCTTCAGTGCTCGCTGCTATTTCCACACACTTTGGATCAAGTTTAAGCACACTGGACTGGTGTGAGAGAAATGCCAAACCATCTTCTTTCCATCCCCAACAAATATCTAAAGATGATCCACAACAGTGGGAGCAAATGTGCACATGATATGTACATCAAGAGTGCTACTCTCAGGATGTTTACGTGGAAAAATCTGCAAGCTGACGGGGTCCTCCTCCTTATCCTCTTCCCATGCCATGAGAAGTGATGGCGATGCAACTGCACCCAATCCTCATCCATTCTCTGCTATAAATTTGATCACAACACACAAACATTGTACATTATCCAACAATTTGAGCTGCATCTCCCTCCATCCACTGTAACTGAAGTGCAAAAAGATGCAGGCCGCAGCAGCTGTGTGCTTAACCGGAGCGTTACCAGTGAGAAGCACTAGGACTCTGGTGAACAGGAGAGCAGCCAAGCCGCACAGGACGACCCTCCTCATCCCCAAGGCTGTCGGCGCGGCGCCGGAGGCCATCGACTACAGTTCTCCTGTCTCGTATGCCATCTCCCCTCCACTCCACTTCGTTTCATTTGTATATGTAGAGCTTCAAACCAGTTGTGTGTCCTGTGCATGCAAGTTTTGTTAGTCCCAACGAATAAAGTTAACGTGCATATGGGACTGCAGTGTGTTTCCCATGGAGGCCTGCGACATCCTCGGCGGTGACGCCTGCAACGCAAAGATGTTCCCGGAAGTGAAGCTTGAAGCTTCAGGTAGCAGGTCCAACTCCAGAGCTCGTGAAGAGGTCGACAGGGACTACGTCGAGTACAATGAGGCCAGAACGTGAGATCTCTAACGCTGCTAGAACTGTTTTTTGTGTGTGTCTTATAACCTCTCAAGATTTCCTAAAGACAATTTGATGTGATCCATGAATTCGTGCAGGGTGTTCCCTGGGGAGGCATGTGATGACCTTGGAGGGGAATTCTGTGAAGCAGAGTACCAGAATGGTGTCTATTAGGAAGAAGCAGCAACCAGCGAAACATGTATGGTTGGAGGAAGTGGACGAGCGCAGAAAAGTAGCAATATGTAGTCTCGCTCACAGATAACTATGATAGAGCTGTGTGCATATATAGATGTATCAAAAACTTTCCAAAACAATTATGGCATTTGCAGTGATTTGGTATGAGTTCAATCTCATCAGACCAGGTTCTCTCCTTCTTGTGTATGTTGTGACAAGAACAAGATGTGCAGAACTTACGACCTGTTTAGGAACTTTTTAAAAAACGTCTTAATTCTTTTTATTCAAAAACAAAATGCCTTGGCTGGACGCTCTTGCCCAGGGTATAATTTTAACAAGAGTACAATCTTTGAATAGATGCAAAGGCCAGACTTTCTTGAAAGAAAAATGTGTTACATATGCCCAATTACGAAGTCATGAATTTAAATCAAATTTGATTGGCACAAATGATTAGCGAGTCTATGAATTTAATTAAATTTGATTGTCACAAATGATTAACGAGTCTGTCTCAAGAGTCGCCGGAAGCTAGTAGCCTAGACTTCGAGCTTCATAAATCTTTTATTTGGCCGGGTTTACTGTTCCACTAATGCCCAAATATCAAATTAGTTAAGTGCTAATAGTTCTGGACACTTATGAGTCTAACAACAAAAAATGAAATCATGTGTTGAATTAGATGTGCTACCAATAATCCTAAAAGCTTAAGCCAGTAGGAAGAGCAACATCTTTATTTATATTCTTAACACTCCCTTTCACGTGTGGGTCGCCGACAACTTTGGTCTAGCCCAAAGCCCAACACGTAAACAACTAAGAGAGAAAATTAATTTTTAATACGAGCAACACCGATGTTTGAACTCAGGACCTCTAGCTCTGATAGGAAGAGCAACATCTTTATTTATATTCTTAACATGAATTTACGAATGTTGTTTTGTACGTTTCAAAAGAGCCTAGTTACAATTTTCTCTACATGTCGAAACATTTTTCTATCGAATCATCCTTGACCCCTAATATGCGGCAGCAAGAACGAAGAGAAATATACGGTGCACGAAAATCTTTTGATGCTTCACGTAATGAAAACAAGAGTGCACCCTCCTAAGTTAGATCACTAGGAAAGGCAGCCATCTAAAACTTGAGGCCTCTGTCGTATGAAGGTTTTTTTTTTTGGATTCGGTTTCTAAGCAAATCTCTCATGTTGGTTAATACCTGAAGACTGCCATTTTCAACATGTAAAAAGAGTTGCTATCATGCAGGGGAGATCAGATAGACAGTGGGTTGCGTTGCTTTGTCAATAATCTAATGTTGAACACAATAGCATCTGCTACTCTATGTATTTTCTACCTTCAACTGCAGATTTGCCACTTCAACCTAATACAGAGAATTCAAGTCAAATTACATGCAAACTCCTCCAATCATGATGAAAGCTTGCATGCGTATAAAAATCATAAACAATGATGAATGAATGCACTTAATAGTACTTTGATATTTGCAGTGAAGCAAATGTCGTTGCAATAGGTTCATTGAGTTGTTCCTTTCACTTTTTTTCCAGCGAAAAGTTCCTTTTACTTCTTTGAGTAGAACTTATCACAGATATGATATAATTGCACGAGGGCTCTAGCGTCTTAATTAAGCATAGAACTTTAGCATGAGAGAAAGAGGAAAGAAAAGCACACCTAGTTTCATCTTCTGTGAGTAATGTTCTCTTCCTAGCCAGGACTCTCACTAGGGCGTCCTTTTCCAATTTTGGTTGATTCTGGCCATGATACACCTTTCTTTTCCTTTTGGGTTGGCAAATTTGGCTGGGCAGGGAGTTCCCTTTGGCTGCTGGTTTGCCTACAAATTATGGACTAATCATGACAAAATTGCATTTTGTAAAACATCATCACTGTGCAAAAGAGAGCAAGATAATGCATTAACCTGGACCACTCGCAGATAGATTTATGGCATCATTGGTCCATTTCCAAATGTCTGAGGGTCAAAACCACCCTGCAATGATATACATCATTACTTTTAAAAAGAAGCAAATAAACAGTGACTCATGTTGAACCCACAAAATGAGGTGCATCCAGTCATTCACAGTCCTCAATAAGCAATAAGATCAAACATGTAATCATATCAAAATTCATAAAATGCAACTGGTGCTGGCCTTTATATTACGACATATAAGCAGCTCGATATGAATGCTTGGCCGCACTGCTACTTGACGAAAATTTGATCGTTGCAGATGCTTGGCCGCACTGCTACTTGGTTGCCAGCATACTGCTGGCCACTTTTAATGGCAGCGTAAAATGAGCACCAGGTGGCATGACAGTTGCGTTTGTTTCATCCGACAGTAAAGTATATTCTGGTGAAAATAAGCAATTTCATAGACTAAAATAAAGAGAATGTAGATTCTTAAAGTAATAGCTACCGTTGTTCTGATGTTTGGTTGTGGCAACATATGGCTGCCAATATTAGATGTGGTGGGTGGTGCTTCTAGTGGAAATTGGAACTGTGAGCTTTGATTTCTAATGTTCTTAATGCTTGGCTGGACGTGCTGATCATGAAGTACCAGAATATCAGTAAAGACCATTTAAAGTAAATGCATGGACTAAAAACAAAAGCATTCCTCTTGAGATTTAGTCATTACCTGCAACAGAGATAGGAGTGCTGGTTGACCATGCAGCTCACTTCCATTTTCAGATTCCTTCCCTGTATGTTGTTTGTCATTCCAGTTCGATTTATTAGATTTAGGAACAGGTGGCTTGATCTTAGGTTGCCTATCATCATATGTATTATTACTAAGTAGAAACTTCTCCACCTCCGTTATCAACTTCAAAGCAAGTTGGTAATTATCTGATAATACTTCTACTTCAACAAGCTGAAGGCATTGCATCGATAAGTAGTCATAACGATCCACTCTATTATTAGCAATGACATCATCCGTGGGACGAGCAATGACATGTAACCGTTTAAAGTCCTTTTCCACCAATCAAGAACATATCGATATGGAATTTCATGCACTTGTTGCAACTTAAATACAAATAAAGCATGCCTACATAAAACCCCTCTAAACTGAAAAGAACCACATATGCACTGAATTTCTTTTTCTTCTTTGTTGTATAGAACAGCATGATTCTTTGTTGTATAGAAAAATACATTCCTTGACATCAAATGTAGATATCGGTCCATCTGACTTTACTACAGATGCATGACAGTACATTATGGCCCCAATCTCATCTTGAAACTTTTTGAAGATGTTAAGAGTGTACACTTTTGAGAGCTGTTCTTCCATGTGAAATTTTGAGACCGAGGGTCGCCTCTTGTGGAAAATTCCAAAGTCTGCTTGAGCTTGTCTCAAATTTCGCGAGAAATTGCTTTATTGAAGTTTTTGTTTCAACATGGCCCTCAAAAAAATGCAGTTGTTGTCTCAGTATGCTGTGTAGTAGACATTCCTGCCCAAAATGCGTCTTTCAGATAAACAGGGACCCACAGATCCCAGCATTCATATAAGAACCTCAACCACTCATTATCATGGAGTCCAATGATCTCAACCATCCTTCTCCAATCTTCTTCAAATTTGTCAACTCGAAGTGAGTCATAAACAGCATTTTGCATGGCTTTGTTAATTGCTCACTCAGCCAATCGCCAAATTTTTCAGGGACCTTCTTCATAGTTTGCCATAAACATAAACGATGACGCAGACCAGGTAACACCGCAGTGACAGAACTCTGGATGCCTTTCGAGAAGTCACTAATTATGTCCCTGGGAATAGAAGCTGACATACATGCTATCCATGCCTTGAGAAACCATATATATGTCTCTGTGGTCTCGTCTGAGAGTAAACAACAGCCCAGTAACACCAACTGACCGTGTTGGTTCATCCCAACAAATGCAAGCCAATGGCATATCATACTAGTCAAGTGAAACATCATTAATATTGATATGTGGCCCTTGACCTTGCATCTGCCTAGCATGCATTCCTGATGCAACCATCCAAATCCATGACATTGAAGAAATTGACATTCTTTGCCTGCATTCTAGTAAAGAAAAGTTGTCGGGCTTCAGCATCCCCTACTCCAAGTTTCAGCCTACCTCTTTCCACAAAACTTCTATGTTCAGTCTCGCTGAAAAGAAATTCCTCAAGCCCACCTAATCGGTCAATATATGACACCTGTGGCTCATCCGGCGCACATCCACACCATAGTCATTACTTTGGGCTTTCTACTTTGCAGCCCCGACAATGGTCTATGGCAGCTCAAGAACCGAGCCATTGATGGACTCACAGGATGGTTATGATCAAGATTAGCCAGCTCCATAACTTGACTCTGATTTCAGCAGAACAATTCATGGTGCAGAAGTTCTCTTACAGAATTTGGGCTCTGGCCTCCCTTGCAGCACATCAGATCTAAATACAAACAATGGCCTTCTTTAGTGAATGAGGACCTCCTCACTGAAACAACAAATCCTTCGCGGCATACCTTTTATAAAACCTGGAAACCTCCTAAAAGTTTTTGATCACCATCCCTAGCTCCGACGCTCCATCGTAGACATCATCTTCACCGTTTTCTCCATCCAAACCGTCATCCTCCATTCCTTCATACTCCCTATGTCACGCCACGGAAACGCACATGGCCAAATCAATTTCCGACACGCGTCGAGAGGTTCTGCAGGACGCGATGCTGACATAAAAATCTTTATCATCTTTCTTCATTCACCTAAAACATTCAAAGAACTTAGAGTTAAATATTAGACAATGTGGAAGCTTTACATAATTATGACAATTTGAACGATCTATTATTCAAAAGACTCAACTTATCCATAAACATGTGCAAGAACCATCCGTCATGAGCAAGACTGCCATCATGATCAATCGATCTGACCCATAGGATATGGTGTAGGAAAATTCATCCCATGAGCTAATGCCTAGTATGTAAGGTCATAACGATTCAAATGAAACATGCCATCATGTTGTGCCTTTTAGCACTACAATGCATTAAGCATCATAATGTTGGCATATCATTCCATATATATAAGCGTCAAAAACAATAATCAATATGTGAACTTGAGTACTTTACTCTAGCATGTTATCATAATAACAACAATGACGCAAGTACTTAAATCATTTATCCATAAGTGTTTTCTTACACTTAATTATTAATGGCTCATCAACCATGTCAATTATATGTGTTCTTTCTTATTTGCATATTCATCAATCAATTGCATGAACGTCAATAGCATTATTCATTATCTAATGCTCAATATGTCATTGCATCAATATAGCAATGCCAATTACATGTTCTTAACATGTATCAACTTATATTCTTAACATTGTCAATTGAAGGTTGTCTTTTATATATGTCATTTTATTCGTCATCATATGACATTTGGAAGTTCTTCCTCAAAGGCTTCCACATCCGTCACATGAGTCATCCCCATATGGACCTTTCGATTGTCATATGATAACTTTAAGTTTCAATTCAATTAATTAAACAATCAATTTAGGTGAGTCGTTAACTAACAATACATTGAAGCACTTTAAATACCCTCGTCCCAATATGGTTAGTTAAGCCACTAAGACGCACTTGGTCCTTTGGAAACTGAGCGAATCAAACCACACCCTCACATCTGAGGTCAAATAATAAATAAGGACAATCTATTCTTCAATTCGACGGGCACCAAGTCAATAAGCTTCAATGAGCAATTTCACAATCACAATACAATGTTGCATATTTTTAACATATTTATGTCTCTTTCATGCAATAACACTTTTAAGTTCAATAACAATCACTTCTGCAATCAATACTAGAAGCACATCACATTCATAAGTCATACATGAACATAAATACATTATAAAGCATGCACCACAACTTTTTAATATCTTATAATAAGCATAGCTTGAGCATACATAGCTTAGATAATCATAATACATGGAATAAGAATACCCGTAGGAAATTCGGTTGACCGATGGCTAAATTGGTTGACCGTTTTGAAACTTATCAAACTTAAATATGGGGAAAGGTATCAATTCGATAGATCGGTTCTTCATTCCAGACAACCGAAAATCGAAATGATCATCCAAATTAATCGCCGAAAGTCTTCCAACTTACGGCATAGATTTCAGTCGACTTTTTACCAAAAACGATTACAGACATGGATTCCGGTCGACCGTTTTACCAAAATGGTCAACCGAATTAGTCGTGAAACTTGTATTTTCAAACTTCTAATTTCTATTCTTTGAGGCAAACACTCAAATACCTCACCTACACATTTCTTAAAGACTTACAATAAAATTTTACATTGATCATAAGAGCTTCACATAAACATATTGTTAAACCTTCATTGTTATTTCGTAATCTTAACAATAATGATGACCTCAAAGGCTCAAACATCTATCAATTGATCAATATCACTCAACATTATTGATTTATCTTCATATGACAGAATTAACATCTTCTGAATCTGAAATCAAACACTTAACCATAACATATCCAAATCACTTGAAAATCCTAGGTCTCAATGTGACATAACAATAGTTCATAAAGCCATAACTTTGACATGTCATTCAAATACTTAAACATGTGTCAAAAGAGTCTTAAGAACATAACTTAAGAGTCTCACATGAAACTCAATTGTAATCAGAACCGGCGGAGAAAGAGGGATTCGAACCCTCGGTACGAATAACTCGTACAACGGATTAGCAATCCGCCGCTTTAGTCCACTCAGCCATCTCTCCAATTTTTCAATTGAAAATTTTTTATGTGATGTAACATATCAAATAAAAATTGAGAAAAAATGCATACTTGTTGCTCATTTGTTATATTCACAATGATAGCATCAGTTATCTAGTATTTGGGCAACATCATATAACAAATATCAAATTTCAGTTTATGTCATAGCATGACATTTTATCAGTTTAAAATTCACAACTCAATTTATACTTATCCGAATTATGTGAAACCAACTCTATTTGAAACTACATTAAAGCATCTATTTACAGTCTAAAAATTAATTCATAATTATATCATTCCAATTTACTATGTATTTTTACAAAACGAACATGACATAGTTCGGAACAGCTTGATAGTGCTTGAGTATTTTGGCTATAGCTACCACAATACAAACCCATATTGAGGTGAAATCAATTGTGTGCAAACTAGACTTCAAGACCTATGTTTCCATATATTATACACAATTTTTGAACAATTGTAACTTAGTCAAAATGACATCTAAATAGAAACTACGAAATCTGTACAAAATTAGGATTATATTTCTACCCTTACACGGTTCATAGGCATCATTATAACCTCATAAATCCTAATACATAGCAATAATCATTAATTCATTATCACAATTGATTATATACTCATTTTGAATTAGATAAGAGGAATTGTGGTATCCCTTTTATACCTTTATATAGCTTTCCATTTCTTTCATGTTCTTCCCTCTTTGCCCCAACTTGATGATGTTATCCATTTCCCAAAATTCCAGCTACAAAACATTTATCCCCTCCTCTTCCTCTACCTCTATTGTACAATAAGAAGAAGACCTTGATTGTTGATTACTTGACTTCGTAGGTGGATTTTATAAGGTGAGGGACAAGAAACACTGGAAAAGAGATAAATTTTGGACTAAGAGAACGATTTGGGGAATGGAAAAACATCCGACCTAGAAATTTAGGTCGCGACGGGGGATGCGAGCCCTCCGGAGGCTACTACTGACCGGGCACTAGGATCCTCCATACCTCCCCTGCGGCATCTGCAACTAAAAGCTCTCGCCTGATGCGTCTCCGGAGATGGCCACCGCGGGCGGCGGCGAGAGATCACCGGAAATGGCCGGAGGGAAGCAGGATCGAAACGAAGTCTGGTTCGATACTAGGGCTTTTTTCGGGACCCACATTCTTGACCAATAATAGCACAAAGATCTGATGACGTGTATTGGGCAGCAAGGATGAGTGAGAATTAGGGTTCCTCTGCGGTCCCTTTTGGCAGCTGGTTTAAAAAATTACATGGCCACTCATACGAACAGCTCCATGTGGGTCCTGTTAAGGGTACAATTTATGGTGGGATTTGTCAAAGTGGGCTCCATCTGTATCTCCTTGGTGGAACTTAATTTTGTCCTAAAATTAAAACAAATGAAACTTTACGAGTTCAAAAAAAGAAAAAAAAACAACAAAATTGCCGAAAAATATCCTTTTATTGCTTCCACAAATTTCTGATGAGCACATAGAACTAAGATTTTACCAAAAAGATCAATAATTTACATTATAAATTTTATTAAGGCCCATTTAATTCAAAAGTATTGTTTACAATTTTAATTCGATATGCTTTAGTTCAATAAAAAAAATTATTCATGAGCAGATGTTGAATACAATAATTCTACTTCTTTTTTCTATTTCAATCTTTAATGCTATCGAACCTAAAAAAAATTGAATCGTCCTATTCATCAACAAAACAAGCTCAAGTGTAGTCGAGATCAAGTAAAATAATAAAATAAAAATAAATCCAAAAGAATTTAAAACAGTAGCCGTTAACGCCGGGCATGAGAAAAAATAAAAGAAAAAAAAGGAACATAGCCGTTGCTCTACCCCTTTCCAACTCCACCCGCTCCAGAAACATAAGACGCGTGCTGCGACTGCTGTCTAATAATTGTGAACCCACATCACCTCCTCCTCATTCCAACGGTCGAATTCCCCCTCTTATTTATATACGAATCCAATCCAGCACCACCAGCTCACTCACTGTTCTCTGCTCTCTCTGCTTCCTCTTCTGCTGCTCCTTCCACAGCTCTCTCTCTCTCTCTCTCTCTCTCTCTCTCTCTCTCTCTACCTGCTTTGCTTTCCTCGGCTACCATGGCAAAGATCTCGATCAGGGCCTCGCTCTCCGACGCGGCGTCCCTCGGCCACTACCGCGCCCACAAGGCCTTCCTCCTGGCCAACTACGCCCTCCTCGGCGCCGCCTCCAGCTGCATCTTCCTCACCATCTCTCTCCGCCTCGTCCCCTCCGCCTGCGGCTTCCTCTTCATCCTCCTCCACGTCCTCACCATCGCCGGCGCCATCGCCTCCTGCGCTGCCGCCTCCAACGCCTCCTCGGGCAGCTGGCACGGCGCCCACCTGGTCGGCACCGTCCTCACCGCCATCCTCCAGGGCGCCGTCGCCGTGCTCGTGTTCACGAGGACGTCGGACTTCCTGACCTCCGGCCTCAAGTCCTACGTCCGGGAGGACGACGGCGTCGTGATACTGAGGATGGTGGGCGGCCTCGGCGTGGGCATCTTCTGCATGGAGTGGGTGGTCATGGCCCTGGCCTTCGTGCTCAGGTACTACGATCTGGTTGAAGGAGACTGCACCAAGGCGTACCAGCACAAGCAGCAGCAGCAGCAGCAGCATGGGCAGGAGGAGATGGGCAACTGGTCATCATGGCAGCTCCAAGTCTGAAGGAGGAACAGACTTATTACGCCATTAATATATGTTTCTGATGAATAGTTGGTTATGTAATAATTAGAGGGGTTTTAATTCAATATCTGTTGTTTCTTTGTCATCAATTCTAAATTCTTTATTTGTAAGCAGTTCATCATATGATGATGAAATATATAATTTTGTTGGTTATTTTGTGTTCGTCTGATTTATTATATTTGTTTATTCTCTGTCTATGCAGCAAAAAAAGAAAAAGAAAAAGTTTTTTTTTCCTTTTGCCTGTGTATGATCTTTTTAAATCAGTATACTATTTTCCAAAAGGACCAAGAAATAATCAATGTCATGGGTTCTTTTTCATGGAATAAAAATTATTGCATAAGAAAAAGAATAAAAGGGGGAAATTAACTTGTCTCAAAATATTGGAGAATGCTACCGTTAGCAAATTGCTAATGCAAGATAAAAAAAAACATTTTCGCTGAATTTTTTGGGTAGCCATTCTTTTCTTTCTTTTGTACTGTCTTTGAAGTATCAAAGATAAAATTATTTACTTTATAAAATTTGGTTGTTGTTGCAGTTTTGTACTGTTTTATATAATATATATTTATAATCTGAATCATTGTTACAGACAGAGGACAAAATAAAAATTGGCTAGAAGATGAAATACTTTTTTTACTCATTTTTTTGAGATTTCAAAATGTCCATACATACCTTTCATTCCACACCTTAATTTCACATTATAGCAATTTTAACAAAATATAGGATGCAGGGCTGGACTTAAAGTAGATTAAACTTGAGATCTATTAAAATACTATTATAATGGAGAAAAAAGAGATCAAATTTCGGAGGATGTTAAGAGATAAGATATTAAATTCAGATTTTACTAATAAAATTAAGAATTATTTTCATTTACTCCACCTTGAACTATCATAAAATTTTAGATATATCTCTAAATTATAAAACTAGGCAAAAATATGTCTAAACTTTTTTCGATTTATCAATTTTATCCACGAGTCTAATTTTTTTACATATTATTTTATTTATTAAATTATTATTTTATCCTCTTATTATTAAAAAAATATTCTCTTCTATCTTCTCTCTTCTCTCTCTACTCTTCTTTGTCTCTCTCACTCCTAGCCTAAGAAATATTTTTTTAGTTTAAAAGGTAAAATAGTAATTAATAAATTTAATATCAATTTGTTGAATGAAATTGTTCAAAAAAAATCATACTTATTTCTGTCCAGTTTTATAGCTTAGAAATATTTATGAAATTTCGTAATAGTTTAAAATGAGAAAAATATAAATAATCTTAAAATTTATATAAAAAATATAGTATGCTTATTGTCGTTCCTAAACTTTTAACATCACTCCTTAAGATTATTTTACTTCTGATATTAGCTTAAAATATTTGTAATATAAAGATAAAATGATCTTATGTCACATGAAAAAAAAATAGGAATGATAATAAAGGGTTGCAGCAAAGATAGTATTGATAGAATAGTTAAATGAATATGGATAGGGACGAACTCAGAACGAAAAATTAGAGGGGACCGATACATATAAAAGTAAAATAAAAAATTTGAGAGGGACCAATTGAACCCTAAACCTTTAAAGAATATTCAAAAACCCCTAACCACTACACCAAATAGATAATTTTACTTTTTTTAGAATTTATTTTGTATATTGATTGTATCTACTAGTATATATATATATATATATATAATACTCGGCCCCCTCCGCATTATACGTAGGTCCGCCCTTGAATATGGATATGATCAAACTTTTGAAAAAAATAGTAATTATAATAAGTGAATTATGTTTTTTTAATAAAATATATGCATTTTTTTGTTTTCATTATATATTTTTAATTATGACTGTCTAATAGAAAAATAATAAAACACTTGGATGGATCCGTCTAGCCATACTTGGGGACTTGATTGTTGACCAGACCCATCCTTGACTTGAATGTGATTTCTCAGCCTGGCTATTTTATTAATTCTCCAGCCTGAATTATTATCCATTGAATATATTGTAATATATCTTTTTTTTCTTTTTCAAACTTTACTTTGTATCATAATTACATTTCTTTCATGCATTAACTAAAACAATTCTCATCAAATGTTAAAAGGGATATATTGCAACAGTACAATTTGCACAAAAATATAAGCTTAAGCTAAACAATTCTAAAAAGTTAAAACATATCAAAGGAGCTATATTTTTTGTAGTTATATGATTAACACTTTTTCTTACAGGTGGACGACTTATATTTTAATCTAACCAAAAGAAAATATTTTTTTTAATAAGTGTTCCAAGGAAGTTTGAAGTTAGAACTTCTCAACTCTGTACCATATCAAACCAAAAATTATTAATAATTTTAAAATTTTAAGTTTTTGAAAAGAGTTATGTATTAAAGTTAAAACAAAATAAAGATATTACTTACAGATAATATTATATTTCTTTAATCGTAAATATTAAATTCACGATGAATATTAAATTTTTTCTCTTATATTCTTATCCAAAAAAGAAAATTTCTCATCAGCAGCAAAAATAGTTCACAAGTCTTCAAAGAATTTAATTTTCAATTAAAAAAAGCGCAATGCTAAATAAAATGATTTAAACCAAGTTAGACTTGTCGAATCTTGTATCTAGTACATTTCTTTCTTTTTTTTTAAAAAAAAGAAAACTTTTTTTATAGAAAAATTGCTTGCATATTATTTTATATAAAAAATAGTTTGTGATTAATTAAAATTTTTATGATTATCAAACACGAGAAATTTATTTTGTAAAAAAAAATTGTAATACTAGTTAGTGCATAGCTGCAACCAGATCCATTTGCACAGCCTAATTTCTTGTACTACAACTTCGAGTAAGATTATATTAGATATTTACTTAAGATTTCAATGTCATAATTAACTTTTTTATATAATCTTTATGACTCTTAATTAAATAGTAAAAAATATTTTGATGGGTTTGTCACAAAGTAAAGGGGTGCACTGACATTCCTGAACATGATTAAATTTTATAGTAATAATTTATTTTTATATAAAAAATTTTAACACAAAAACTAAAAGAATTCTGATTCAATTCTTCTTATATTTTTTTTGTTCTTGTACACTTACTTTATTCTTTTCTATTTGTTCTTATTTATTATTTGTCTTTAAAAAATGATCTTATATTTATATTAAATACAATTAACATAAAAAAACTATATAATTGAAAGCTCAAAATATATATCGCACTAAAGTCCTCTTTTTTTTCCTTTTAGTGCTATAAATGAATGTATAAAATGCAATTTCAAGTCCAGGTTCAGAATTTAAACTGCACTCCAACTCAACTTCATCCCCTCGCCCTTTGGGCACCTCAATGGCCACATATCACCACCACACACACACACAATCCAATGTTAAATAAACTTCCAACATATATATATATGACTAAATAAGTTATTTATCTAAAGATACTTATTTATCTCCCCACACTCTTGGAAATCCAAGGCTCATATTTTCTTAAATGTGTTACACTTTTCAAATATATTTCTACCAATCGTTGAATTTCTTGTGATTTAATTATATTTTTAAAAAATAAGAAAATGATGAAAGAAATAAAATTAATATGACAATAGGACATGTGTCCGCCAACTCATCCTACTAGTTATATATATATATATATATATAGAAAAAATCTCTTATTAAGCTTTTGGGTTTTTTTAAGTCTTTGGTCTCTTCTCTCCTGTTCGCCGTCTCCTCTCCAAGCGTCGACTCAAATGGCGTCACTCGCGAGCCCTGTCGCCTCTGCCTTCGGCTCCCGCGGGCGATGGAAGCAGGAGACGCTGCTCCAGTCGAACCGGCCTCGCGCCACCTTCTTCTCCGCTGGATCCCTGGGGGCCCGTAATGTGACCGGGAAGAGAACGATGCCCTCCTTGTCCTCCGGCGCTACACCTTTCCGCTCGCCGGTCGTTTGTAAAGCTGTGTCTGTGAAGCCTGATACGGAGATTGAGGGGCTCAACATTGCTGAGGATGTCACGCAGGTACGGGAAAAATCTCATCTTGGTATCGGGTTCTGGAGTGGAGTCTTTGAATTGGAAGGTTCTTTTAGTTCGAAATCGCTGAATGTGGAAGAAAAGTTGAGGCTTTTTGTAAGGAATTGGTGTATTTTTTTTTCTTGATTAACTTTTTGAGGGTAGGAAATGTGGTTTTATGAATCTGTTTGCGCAGTAATCTTATTATTTGTTGCCAAGACGAAATTTTGGACTGCTTTGTGAGGATTTTGAGAATATTGTCCGATGGAGGAGGATTCAGTCTAGTTATTATCTGTTCTTGTGTTTAATTTTGTTTACACAGTTCCGATGGCATCGTTTTCTCAATTGCCTAATTTATTATTGCAAATTTATCTTTTAAGCCCTGAGCACTTTGTTTAGTGGACCATTTCCTTGATGAAGTAATAAGTCGTGAGGAGATACAACGTGAAATTTAAAGTAATATAATAGATGCATGATTAGTGCATTATGATCAGTAAATTTGTTGTTGTATCTATCATAGTTATATTTGAACTTCAAATTTCTTGCAGCTTATAGGGAAGACACCAATGGTATATCTGAATACTATTGTAAAAGGCTGTGTTGCAAATATTGCTGCGAAGCTTGAGATCATGGAGCCTTGCTGCAGCGTTAAGGATAGGTACAAAAATACTAATATTTTTCTTCCTTTCCTAAATGAAATTTTCAGTGGCTATGCCGTGCACTTTGCAATATCTCATGTAGCATTTGTGATTTTCTTTGTTTAATTTTCCTTCAGAATAGGATACAGTATGATAGCTGATGCTGAGCAGAAGGGGGTTATAACTCCCGGAAAGGTAACTAGCTAGAAAAACATTCTTTTCTGCCTTATGATTATCTTTAGACTCGAACTCTTGAATTCAAATATATTTACAAAATTAAGGAGACGAGTAGTAATGGAGATTTGAACTGGACGTGCAACAATATAAATGAAGAATTGAAGTCAATAGTACCTGAGGTGGCCTATAATAATTGAATTTGATGCTGTATATGAATGTAGGAAGCCGATCTCCAAACAATTTGGACAATGTTCCATGATTTCACCTTCAGCATCTAGACATTCTTGGCCAACCAATTGACAAACTTTTGAATGAAAGCTGTTTACATTTGCTGTAGGCTTATCTTTTTTTTTTTTTTTTGAGAGGGTACTTGTAGCCTTGTCTTACTTTCGACTTTAAGCATATGTAGTCCGAAGACGTAAAAAGGATAATAAAATACAAAAAAACAATAAGAAAAGGAAGAGCCTAACCTGTTTTCATGTCAGAGAGTGAAAAAAAGACAATGATGGATAGTTAGATTGCTAAATATTGGACAATTATATGATCTCCAGAATTACAAGCTGCAGTTTATTGTAGCTTCAGAAGTTCAGTTCATTTAAAACAAATGCATATGCTTCATGAGTGCTGCACACACGCAATTGTGATCTTTCCTATTGGGCCCCATACTTTCCATTTTGAAACTGAAAGGACATTTCCAAGCTAGATTTGATGTAGTCAATTTTCATGCTCATGACTCAAATGAAAATTAACCCTTCAATTTTATTCTTTTATAGAACATATTAGTGGAACCAACAAGTGGGAATACTGGGATTGGTCTTGCTTTCATTGCTGCTGCTAAGGGATACAAACTCATTTTGACTATGCCTGCATCCATGAGCATCGAAAGACGCGTTCTTCTGAAAGCTTTTGGAGCAGAACTTGTGCTTACAGATTCTGCCAAGGGCATGAAAGGTGCAGTTCAAAAAGCAGAAGAAATCTTGAAGAATACACCTAATGCCTTTATGCTTCAACAATTTGATAATGCTGCAAACCCAAAGGTGAGTATGACACACGGCACATTGTAGTACATTCCTGTACCTTGGCTCTTGCCTATGGTACTTCCTTCTACCATTTGATTTTATTTCTGCAGATTCACTATGAGACTACCGGCCCAGAAATCTGGGAAGATACGAAGGGCAAGGTGGATATTTTTGTTGCTGGAATCGGGACAGGTGGAACAATTTCTGGTGTTGGTCGTTATTTGAAGAGCAAAAACCCCAACGTTAAGGTGCCAATTCCTCTCTCATCCAATCCACAAAAATGACCCTTTATCTCTTTATACATGATAGATACATACACAAATAAGTCTTTTTATCTCTCTTGGTTTCAGTTTTCATTTTTGCTTCCTAACTTCTCTAGGTTATTGGCATTGAACCTGCTGAAAGTAACATTCTCTCAGGGGGAAAACCTGGTATTAGCTGAGGGCAACATCATTTTCCTTTTCATTTTTTTCTTTTCACTTCCCTGTATTACTAAATCTTAGTCCTCCAGGACCACACAAGATTCAAGGCATTGGAGCAGGTTTCGTACCAAGCAACTTGGACCTCGAAGTAGTTGATGAAATATTGGAGGTATGAAATTGTGATATTGATTTTATCTTCGTGCTACTAATGGAATCAAAGTAACAAAAAATCTATTCCAAAGAACCAAAGTGGAAAGCTGATCATCATACTTGTTCTGATTAATCCCACTCGGTACATGTAGTATCCTACATCTATCTACAAGCAACTACAAACAGGGAAAAAGTTCCATCGGAATAGTTGTGACCCATAAGAATAGTTGTCCCTATAAGAGGTGACATCAAATCACTCAAAACCATTATTAGTCAAAAATCTTCAACAAAAATCTATGTTTCTTTGCTGTGTAGTGTTCCTCATCATTCTATAGTGGCTGAAAGGACTTTATGGGTGTGATACAAAATAGGACTTCGTCAAAAATAAAAATAGAGATCTCTCAAAAAAAATAATAAAAAGAGAGGCTTCTGTTTCCTCTACGACTCACACCTTGGTCCTATTCCTTGTTTTACATCATTGAGAGGGCTTTTTATAGAGGTTTAGGGCAGAGAGGAGTCTTGTAGGATGATAACAGGTGTGCGATTAAAATTGGAACAGTTTGGTACCAATCAGTGCAGAATAAAAGAAAATAAGTTATTTTTCTCCTACAGAACTAGGTAGAAAACTTATTACTAACTTTTATTCATTGATCAAGACTACCCTGGGACAAAGAGTACTCCAGATTTGTCTATAAAATTAAGTTAAAAAGCTGAATTGGAGAGACTAGGGATGTGTCATAAGATTAGGTAACATATAGCACATAGATTAGAAAGCCATTGATTGATCAAATAAAAAAATGGTAAGTCCACTAAAATCCTCAAACAGGTTTTGATATGATTGTCTTGCTTTTTCATTAGTCCTTTTCACTTGCATATTTTATTTTGTGCTGATCATTTTTCAGTTAACATATTAAACTTGTCACTCATCTTTTTCAATAGTCTCTTTCGCATTTTAAGATCCACATAATCACATATTCCTCTTGTTGGCTCAACAGCAGCTTCCTGGTTCACCCACAAATTTACAATGGAGGATTTCAGCTCCATCACTTGACTTATTTCCTGCATTACCAGTCTCAGTTTGGCATGAATGTTGATCGACTTTATCTCCACCCATATTCAGATATCATCTCCAACATGATAGCATCATGATCTGCGTTAATTATGAAGTTACCATCCTTATGTTGTGGACCCATAAACCAGCTCATGTTGCTATAATTTCATGGCTCTTTCACTCCTAATTATTATTATTTACAGCCTTTTGGGTGTTTGTGGAGCTGCTGACAGAATGTCTTGGGGATCCCCTGGGGCCTTTGCAGTAAATTGGTTTTGTTACCATTAATAACCTTCCCAATAAGAACATCAACATATTTAATAATGGCATAAATTTGTTGCTTAACAGTTTTGATGGGTTATAACATTGTCAACCTTTAATTCTTTCTTCTATACCAACATCGTGTTGCCCACTTCAATGCCTGGGATACAAAACCCTAGAACCTTTCTCCTTAATGGTCTGTTTGGTTGAGGGTGAAAGGAGGGTAAAAGACGAGAAGGAAAATAAAGCTAATAGTTTAATCTTGTTTGGTTGTATTTTTAATGGAGAGGAATGGAAGGGAATATCCCCTCCATTTTCCTCTAATAGTCCATTTTTCTTGCAACCCCAACATTTTCTATTTTAACCTTCTTTAATTAGATATATAAACACATATACAAGGATATATTTGTCCAGATGAAATTATCACTTAAGTTTCATTCCCCTCCATTCGCTTTAGTTATATCATCCAAACAAGGTCAATTCATTCACCTTTGTACTCCTTCATTTCATTTTCCTAGTTTTCCTTCCCTTGAACCAAACAGATTCTCAATTGTACTCATGGTTGCCTAATATAACCTAGTTGTCAATAGTGTCATCCATCATCGTGGGTTCACTTTTCATAACTGAAATTCAACTAATCAATTATGAAAACTAAAGGAGCATGTATTTGTTATAAACATCAGTTTCATCGAACTCTGTGACAGCCTTTTTCCTTTGGTTTAAGAGAGAGTTCATTGTTTTTTGCTAATACCTGTCTTTAAACTTGATATTGATATCTATTTATGATCCCCACAATTTTTTACCTTGTATCTGCCCACTTTTGCTCTCTTTCATTTCTTTATCATATTATGTTTCACTGTCAATAGACCTTATTTCCGAAAGTGAAATGGGAAAACAAGTTGCCTGTGTCTTATTACTGGATCTTCCATAGGAATTGTATAATGCAAATGTATCTCAACCATCTTTTATTCATGTATCTCTAGAGTACAGACATGATATTTAGCTAGTTAAATTTCTATTCTGCATGTTCCTTACACAGATTTCAAGTGACGAAGCTGTTGAGACTGCAAAACAATTGGCCCTGCAAGAAGGATTGCTGGTATGTGTGATGTCTCGGCTTTATGGATAAACAATCAGATTTGGATCCTTCCAAAAGTTTTTCCTCTTGTAAAATGGAATCTTAATAAGTTTCATAAAAAACATCTCTAAAAGGAGTGCATTTAAACCATAGATGCTACCATTTTTTGCAGTAGAAGATTATTTTGGATTTTTTTTTTCTTGACAGATGAGAGAGCCCTAAAAGATAGCTTTTTTTATGGTTTTCTGAAATTCATAAGCTTGTCATGTTAGGATGTCTAACTTCTGAAATATTACCCTTGATACCGAAACTTCTGAAATATTGTTGTTTTCAGAAAGCAAAAGGTTTTCTGCATCATATCTAATCAGATAATTTAGAGCAACAAACTACATAGCTACTTCAAAAACTTGCTACATGGATTTTGAACTGAATTTAAGCGAACAGATTAACATGTGATTTAAACTTAACTATTCTGTTTCAATACTTGAAGTTCATAACTATTTTAGGGATCAAAGGATGACCAAGTGTTTTTTGTTATATTACAATTACAAAGTTTACGATTTGATCAATGCTATTTGTGCTGTTTCAGTTATCTTACTACTTAAACTGCGGATAATAGTTGTGTAATAAGGCAGCATTCGTACTATAGCTGTTTGTATGTTCTAACTAGTTGGTCCTCTTTTTAGCTGTCCTTTTTTAGTATGCACATTGCTTCATGACCTAATAATTCTAGATGGAAGAAATGATCTCGTTAGCTTAGGCCATATTGAGAAACAAAACTTCTATGAAAGAGCGTATAATAAGTTGAAATCCTATTTGAGTCTTTCAAATTTAAACAAATGATCAATTCTCATATGGAGCATCACAATAAGCCATCTTAATCTTTGCAGGTTGGTATTTCCTCTGGGGCTGCTGCAGCTGCTGCAATAAAAGTTGCAAGAAGACCGGAAAATGCTGGGAAACTTATAGCGGTATTGAAACTTCTTTTAGATGGCATGCATTGTTTAAAAGTATTACTTGCTACCCAGAATTAAGTTGAATTTATTTGATTCCTCATTCATTCTCGTATCCATGGTAAAAGTCGGGTGAAGTTTGTTGAGATTGATGTTAAGAATCTCTAGTTGAGAATCCTAGTTGAATTTATAGTGCTCCGTGCTATCCAGTTTCATTAAATGTACAAAATAAAGTGATGTTCTGCATCTTTCCTGCAAAATTTCTAACTGCTAGTTTCCAAACACCTCAAACTGTTATGGATTTTTTTTTGTAATCATGAAAGTCTGTTTTTCTCTCAAGCCCTAATCTTGTGGTTACTTTTTTTTTCTTCTTGGTGTAAATTTTCTGATTACTTTTGTTGAAGCAGGTCGTTTTCCCAAGCTTTGGTGAGAGATACCTTTCCTCCATCCTCTTTCAGTCAATAAGAGATGAATGCGAGAAGATGCAACCAGAGCCATGATGGTATTCTGACTAAAGAGGACATTTCTCTTTGATATTGTTTTCTCCTCTTTTTTGCTATTTCTGTATTGGTGCAAATACAAGCTATATCCTATGCAAGAAATAAAGTATTTGCACCATGGTCCAATAGCTCCAATTATTCTCAATAGAAATGGTTGAGATTATGTGGGAAAATGTATAATCACCTATTGTCTTTATTTCGCAAGAACTTGTCGTTCCTTTTGTTAGAATACAACATATTAACTCTAGAAATTTTGGCATTACCATTGTGTTCTGCTCAAGTATTTCAAACCCTCCTACATCTGCAACCTGCATGGAATCTTATTGTGCAGCAACTGATATCTCATGCAACTAGTCTATGGTATAGAACAATAGTTCCTGCATTGAGTAGAAATAGAGTTTAACCTTATATTAAGGTCAGTGATCACTATGTTCTGCATTTTTTTTTTTTTTTTTGTAGGATACATATAACATTACAACATACTAACTGAGATGTGCAATATATGACCACATGAGTTCACATCCATGGCTCAAACACAACAGACNCATTTTTTTTTTTTTTTGTGTAGGATACATATAACATTACAACATACTAACTGAGATGTGCAATATATGACCACATGAGTTCACATCCATGGCTCAAACACAACAGACACATAGGTGTCCCAAGCTGGCATGGGGAGTGGCACTTGTATCCACCTCATATGATCCAAATCAGTACTTGCAGTCATGTTCCATGTGTAATATAAGTTTTTTTTAGAGGAAGGTTACCTTGTGGTATGATCCTCATGAAAACAATTGTCCAAATATAAAAAAGAAGCAAATGTGCTGCGCAGTAAAAAAAAAAAGGAATCACGTAGCAAATGTGTTATATGAGTTAGGCATGACCTTATTAAATATTTCACATAATATGGGAGTCCCACTTTTAAGCAGCAAGCAAAGCTAGTGGGATATACTAATTAAAGTTTCTACTACATAGTTTATATATAAGACAGTGGCTTCGGCTGCTCAAGATGGTTCACACACTTCTTTCCACTGTGTGCATCACATTTCACGTTTGATATGATATATATTTGTGTTTTTTTAACATAAAGTATAACTTAGGAATCTTTTTCCGGCAGGCCTACTTCATTTAAAAATTACTAAAGCTGAACTTATTTCGAGAGTGAAGTAGGTCATCTGTTCATTGAAAGTGTTAAATGATGTATTTGTTGTTTGTTTGTTTTTTTCTTTAGGAGGAAAGGTAATGCATGTTGTACTTGCAACATATAATATGGATAAAAAAATGTTAGTAATATATTTAAAATTTTCTTCTCCTAAACAAAAGAAATGTCATATGATTAATGTGTCCAACTAACTCGTGACAACTCAATCATTGTTTTAGTTTATGTCATATGCAAATGTAGAATGGGATGTTTGTTCAACATGTAGCTCACATTTGGATCGTCGACAAGTTACGTTATTCCATTTGCCATTGACCTAATATAAGAAAACTAAAAAGAAAAAAAATAATTTTGTACTCGAGGCTCGAGTTTTTTACTTTAATGAGAGGAGTTTTTTTTTCCATTACACATATCTCAGCCTTTATGTATAGCATTCACTTATTATATCAAAAAATAAGATCAAAAGCATATTATAAGAAAATAAAATAAAGTAGATATTAGTTCGTAACTCTTTCTCATTTAAATATATTTTGAATTCGAGTTTTAGGTCAAAATCATTTGTGTTCATAGTCAGATATATAATTCAAATGGGTCAGAATGAAATTTCAGATAGCAGCAAAAAAAAATAAAGTAGAAATTTACATTCTTCGGATATTTATAAAAAAATAATTTTTTAATTTTTTTTCGAGATAAACCACTTTAAAAAAAATTAATGGATCTCTCTATTAATAAACCGTTTAGGATTATTAAATATTGACTAATTTCGGCTACATTAATAACTTCATGAATCATCAAGTCTCGGAGCTTGCGTCGATATGGAAAACCCGAAACAAACTTCATTTTTAACTTTTATTTTGTTCTATTGTTATATATGACCAATATGGATTAAGTTAATTAGTTTCGATACAAGTCAATGTTGAAACAAATTGCGTATAACACACTCTAATGACATGCACAAACATAGAGCATAATATATGCATTCAAAGTGGATAAAACATATACATGCATGACTTTGAGTAAACTATAAGAATCTAATCAATGACGTACGCCATTTAATCAGGCACTTAGGCAGAGATCGCGACATGCATGGAGAGCTTGTAGTGGACTAATTACTTAATTAATTAATCATAATATGCCAAATTAAGATCTTTCTAAAGCTTAAAGGAAAACTTCACCGAAAGAAAAATAAATGAACTTGTAGGTAGAGGCCAATAATTAGTGAGTAGTGGACCAAGCGTGTCACACATGTAGCAAATACGACAGCCATTTGCTTGGTTATGTCACAATTTTATAACATTTTAAATTGTTAGCATTTTAATTAATTAATTAATTAATTTAGGTGTGTGGCCAACGTTTGAACCCCTCAAAGTCTGTCATCCTTCGTCAAATGTCTAATTTTATAAGCTGGAATAAGTCCTATTTCTTCACTTTGACCTTTTCTTTAGACTATTTTCTATGGCATATGACAAAAGCAAATCTAAGTCCAATTCAAGATATAAACAGAAATCTAATAAAATAAAAAGAAATTTAGTGTGCTTCCGGGTCCATCGCAGCAAGAGTACATTGGTAAGTTTATGATTCAGATTTATGCTATTTTTTATTTTATTAACGACTCAAATATGTTAAATCAAATATGATATCAACAATTCTAAAAAATTAAGCTAATAAAAAAAATAAAATTTTTATATTTATATGTTTAATACTCTTGAGGTTGCTTTGATCTAGCTCAAAATCTATATTTTAATAATTAAGAGAGAAAATTAACTTCTGATATAATCAAGATTCAAACTGATAACATCTAATTATGATATCATATTAAATTAGAATATATTATCAATAATTTTAAAATTTAAATCAAATATCTTTATATTTATATTTTTAGTAAAATATCACGTTAAAAAAATAGAGATATTATTTTCGAGTTATTATATTATTAATAGATAGATTACATACCAAGGCCTTCAAATTAGTTATTATTATTATTATTATTATTATTATTATTATTATTATTATTATTATGAAGTAGACTTAGATAGACTCATTTGATGACAACGGACAGGTAGGCTGGCTAGGGAGAGTCTTTGATGTGCCACTGAGGTCCCTAAAATAAGATACATATGAGTTGTTTTGCATATGGATAAGTGGATGGAAAGCAAAGCATCGTCCATATAATATGCAAAGTTATAAGGTACGTAGGCTTATTTAGAATTTTATATACACTCTGGTCGGCGTAAACTTTGTAGCCTTGCAGGTTATGACGAGTTCTTGACATTTGAACAGTTCTTGGTGCCCATCAAATTTTGTTTGAAGAATTATAAAAATACGGAAAACAAAAATGATGATAAGAGGGCTGTTGGCTACTTTAGCATATCAATCTTTATCAATGTTTTTAATTTATCATTATGCTTTGTCCATCTCTTGTTATTTAACTATGAGAGGGTTTTATCAAGGATGAAACTTAAATATTATAATTAAAAAGAGAAGGGTTATATGTATATGTGTTGGAAAAAAAAGGTGAAATTGTTACATTAAATGTGCTATTAATATTTAGTGTTAAAAATTTGAATTTATAAATAATATTACACACTTTAACCCAATTTTTAGGTAACTTTTGTAGCATATGAGACTACGTCTTTGACTAATCTATATTATCTCAAATTATACATTTGACTACGATGAATGAGATTTTTAATAAAAGAATTTTACATCAAAAAATTTTAAACTTAAGATTCCTTTAAACAAGAAGAAATTCATTACCACTATAAAATTCAAATGTATAAAAATAACATATTGATATCTAACAAAATTATTATTATGCATATTAACTCATTTTTTTACATTACTGAAATTACTAGCTTCGATTAATTTATGTCGTTCCGAGTTAGACATCTGATTATCTGATTATGATAAATAAGATTTTTAACAATTTTTTTATATTAAAAAAACTCAAACTTAATTTTTTTTCAAACAAAAAAAAATTTATTATTAATATACCCCAATTCTCGTCGGTAACTCAATTTTACCAGTATCTTGTGTAAGGGTGTGCTATATGTAAGCTTCTTAATACATTTTTTAAAATTTTCATGGTATTTCATTTTTTGCATATAATGCAAGCGTATAATAATTCAAAATATAATTAACTTGGAATTTTAGACACGCAACTTGGACTGTTTTTTGACTGCAAATGTTTACTTGGACTTCTAGTACATTATTTGACGGTTAATATGTCCATCATATATTCTTTCTTTCTTTCTTTCTTTCTGATTGACTAAGGATCATATGTCCACTGAGGAATAAACCTAATATTTACCAAGTCGTCTCCTTGGTTTCATAGTCTAATTAATTTGCACCCATTTTATTCTTCTTAGTTTGACCAGAAATTTAGCAGTCAATTTTAGCATAATTAGCTAGTTATTAGGGGATCAAATTATTGATGCAATTTGACCCCAAATTAAAAATATAAATTTCATACGGTACACAACCTTGATTTTTCTTGATGCTTGGGACATATATCTAAATCTACTTCAAATTTAATATTCTTTGTATTAAACGAAAAAAAAATCCATCTCCTATTGACCCACTTGGCCACTTCTAACCACCTTAATAACTCTTTTGGTATTGTCCTACAGAAAAGCACATTAAAAACTAACCTCCCTTTTAATATTTAAAAATTAAGATTATTAGCTCACTTATCTCAACTCTTAGTTTATTGATGAGATGAGCTTTGACCACCACTCTCCATGCTCAAGAAATAATACATGTGTCATGTGTGTACGTATATAATACTTTGTACAGTACACATCACACTATATATATATATATATAACAGAAAGTAACGACACTATCTGTAAAAAAAAATTTAAACATTATTCATTTATATAGAAAGTGTCGTTACTTTTTGTACATATGCGCTACACATTCTTTATATATATATGGAAAAAAAAATGTGTAGCGCACTCATACAGAAACTAACGACATTTTCTGTATAAATGAATAATGTTCATTTTTTTGTACAAATAATGTTGTTACTTTATGTTATGCTACACGCACTATATTAAAAGTGCATTACACGCTCATATATATATATATAGATATATATGTATGCATGCAATTGGCATACAAACGTACCACATGATTTAACCACTATCTGCTTAGATTATATATAATATAAGCACCAATAAGCTGACTAGATCCATGGCCTCTTCACGCGTTACTATTTTGATAAAAGAGTTGACGACTTCTTCTTAAGACCCCCCACCGTGAACACACAGCCCACAATGAGACACATCCGAAACGTATCGCAATCATTCAAGTGCAGGTCCATTTGCCCCCACCTTATGTATGTATATAAAAGCCCCCTTATGTTCACGTTGCTCATCATAATCTACTCAACTCTCTCTCCTAGCTCCATTAATTAGTAGTACCAGCTCAAGCAGTTGCAAGATGAGCAGTGACCTTCAAATGGACTGCAAAGCCCCCATGACGTAAGTCGAGTTAATTAATTGGTGCATACAGCATAAGCTTACGAGTTTTCAGAGATCATGGTGTCATAACGGTTGTTGCTGCGAGCTGCAGGCGGTGGTGGTCGAAGGCGACGGTGGCGGTCGTGACGGGCGGGAACAAGGGCATCGGCTTCGAGCTCGCCAAGAGGTTCGCGGAGCTCGGCCTCACCGTCGTGCTCACCGCCAGGGACTCCGGCAAGGGCGCGGCCGCCGCGGAGCTCCTCAGGTCACAGCACGGGCTCCACGTCGAGTTCCGCCGGCTGGACGTGGCCGACCCGGCGTCCATCTCGGCGTTCGCCTCCTGGTTGCAGCAAACACTTGGGGGCCTGGACATTCTTGTGAGTTCACAGTACTAATTAATTAATTAATTAATTAATTCATATGATCAACAATTAAAATTAAAACATCATATGATCTGCATGATATAATTAATTATGATTCATATGCAACTGTGCACGTACGTAGGTTAATAATGCTGGCGTTTCGTTCAACGATCTCGATACCAACTCGGTCGAACATGCAGACGAAGTGATCAGGACTAACTTTTATGGACCCAAGAGACTGACAGAAGCCCTCCTCCCTCTTTTCCGGCGAACCAACGACTGCAGCCGTATACTCAACATCAGCTCCCAGCTTGGTCTCCTCAACGTCAGTCTCTCTCTCTCTCTCTCTCTCTCTCTCTCTCTCTCTCTCTATACTTTACTAGCAAGTGTGATTAGTGGATTAGACAAATAGCTCGTTGTACATTACTTTCTCTGGTCCACTCGTATATTGATCTGGTCCTCATTAATTTGGTGAGAGGCAGATAAATTAAGAGCCTCATCATGGACTGCAAACCATGCTACCAACCAACCAAACACAAAATTTAATGTTGATGCTGAAGTGCCATAAAAAAAATCAATATCTCACTTTTATATGCCTATTTTTCTTTGCAAGTGAAAATAAGGAAACTAAATCTGATCGCAAGAACTCACACGCACATGTGATGCCTTGTATACTTAATTAGTTAGGTTAGAACCTAATTAACAACCAATAATAATATATTAGCCCATATATGCATACCATAATTAGTTGTTCGTATAATTAAATGCTGCCTAGTTCTCACCGTTAGCTGTGCATTGATCTAACTTGTCCACTAACTCACATCTTGCCCAAAAGTCATAAATGCTTGTGCACTACTCGATCATTCATGACATCAAAATGTTACTGGCCCAAAGTTAGCATTTCATAAAAAGTTGATTTGACTAATAATTAACTCGATCAGTTCTCATCCTCTTAATTTAAATTACTTAAATCAATCTTAACATTTTAATAATCACACAACCTTATTATATATATATATATATATATATATATATATATGGAGCAGCGAGCGTGCAACACACTTTTAATGTAGTGTGTGTAGCGCAACAGAAAATAATAACACTATTTGTACAAAAATAAATAAATATTACTCATTTATATATAAATTGTCGTTATTTTTTGTACAAGTGCGCTACATATTTGTTTTTCTAATATATATATAACGAAAGTGTTACATATTTAATTAGATAGCATTGTACTGCTTATCTTATTTATCGTAAGATATTAGATTTAAACTGGATATAAGATCTTTTATTTCGTAAAGAGTTTATTATAAATTATTAGATCTATCGTAAGATTGTGTACGATTAATAAGATAAGTAGTAAATGGCACCTCCATTAAATCTTAGGATCTGTGTAGTGTTCTTGATTTATAGTTTAGTTTGGATTTAGTAGGCTAACAAAATATGATGGTGCATGCATGCAGAAGATGAGGAACTCGGATGTGAAGGAGATGCTGCAAGAGGAGGAGAAGTTGACGGTGGAGCAGATCGAGAGGATGGTGGCGCGGTTCCTGGAGGAGGTGCGGCGGGGGACGTGGGAGGACGGCGGCTGGCCAAAGGTGTGGACGGACTACTCCGTCTCCAAGCTCGCCCTCAACGCCTACTCGAGGCTGCTCGCCAAGCAGCAGGAGGGCCGCCGCATCCGCGTCAACTGCTTCTGCCCAGGCTTCACCAAGACCGCCATGACCGGCGGTGTAGGCAGCTGGACGGCCGGAGAAGCCGCCGCGGCCGCCGCCAAGCTCGCGTTGCTCTCCGCCCGGGATCTCCCCACCGGGAAGTTCTACAAGCGATGCAAGCCTGCCTTGTATTCGAGATTGTAACAATTCTTATTAATTTCTTTTTCTTTTCCTTTTTTTTTGTTATGATCGAATGTGTGTGGTGGCAGGTGGTGTACTGTTCTTGGCCATCAATCCATGAAAAAAGATTAATGCGAGCCCTGCATGCAGTTATACAACTTACAATTACAACATCTTTTTCAAGATTAGAATTGATTTTTATTTTTTTCGATAGTCATATTAATTCCTTGTCGACCGAAACAGAGAACAAAAACGAATTATAGTACCATTGACGATTTTAAAAATTAAATTCAAAATTATTAACTAAATATAATTTGAGGCGACACGGATTAATCAAAGAGAAACTTCAAAAACTATAATAATAATTTTCAATTTATTATTCAAGACATTATATGGTGCTCACTTTTTTAAACAATATTCATTTTATCCTTACCTTCAATAATAAAATTAAAAAAACTTTATGATTTGTTTTGCAATTTATCACACTTAAATAAAAAAAAATGAAAAAGATTAACAGGTCGGCAGGCCGAAAGTGGGCCTGGTCCTTCCCCCCTTAATTGTGGCCCATTAATTACGACCTTGTTCCTCAATTTCACGCCACTCCACTCCGTTGCTCTCCCACTCGCGCGACGCTCTCCGTTTCCGGTCGCCTCCCCTCCATCTCGACAAGGTACGCCAACGCCCTCTTCTTCTCTCTGCATCTCAATTTCTAGGGTTTACGGGTTTCTTGATTAAATTGGTGCTTTTCTTATGCTGTCTGCAAAGCCATCTATTTGATTCTGATAGTAGGGTTTCGTGAGCATACACGTCTTTGATTCGATTTAAGGACGTAAACTATTTGCTGATGGCATGTTTCAAGAATAATTTCGTTAGGTTTAATCAAAAGGTCTCAAATCATTTAATAGATGAAAATATTTTTATTCAGCATTTCCTTCGATTATATCATAGTTTTCCTTTTGTACCTGAATCATCTTTCCTGGAATTTTCTCTGTCATTGAGATGAATCTGTTATCCATCTACCAATTCCAATATGCACAGGAACATACCTTTTTTTTCTCAAATTCAGATGTATGTAATGGAGACGGGAATTTGCCTGGTTTATGCTTGATCATCCAGCTTGTGTGAAATTTGCCTGGTTTTTGAATTGCTGACCTCCAGTTTTTTTCTAAGCTTGATCAGCTGGACTAATGACTAAGATGAGACATAGTTCCACTTATTTAAATTTGCTGGTTTACGAGTGGCTGACCTCTTTTTTTTTTATTTAATGTGCTAAGATGAGACCTAGTTCCTCAATGAAGCCTAATGGAATCATAAGTTGTCTGGCTTAACATTATGGCATCATTGTTCTTTTATTAGTCTAGCAGATTCTGTTGTACTGTTTTCTTGTTCCGTGCTTGTTATCCTTGCGCAGGGGCCATGCTAATCTTAATTGTTCTAGTTTTATCTGATGTCTCAGAGTGGCAATTTCTTTCATGTGTTATATGGACCTTCTAATATGGTTAACTTATTGTATTACAGTAAGTAGCTGGAGAAGTAGCATATTTTTATATTTCTATTTGTTGTCTATTATTTCTTATTGCGTAGCTTGTGTTTGTTAGTTCTGTTTGGCATTTTCTTTTTCATTTGTAAGCAAAGATAGACATTTTAGAAAGACTCTTTCAGGTCAACATAAAACTTTATATCAGTGAAAAAATGCCTAAAATAAAAACCAGCCGTATCAAATATCCAGAGGGATGGGAGCTTATTGAGCCAACTCTGCGTGAACTTGAGGCCAAAATGAGAGAGGGTTAGTGATATTCATACCTCAATTATGCATCTTATTCTTATTCTGTTATATGTTGGATTGTGCAAATAGATATTAAAGTGAAGCAATATTGATCTGTAGCTGAAAATGATCCAAATGATGGGAAGAGGAAATGTGAAGCACTGTGGCCTATATTTCATATCTGCCATCAGAAGAGCCGCTACATTTACGACCTTTATTATAAGAGGAAGGAAATATCAAAAGAATTGTATGAATTCTGCTTGGATCAGGGCTATGCAGATGGTAATCTGATTGCAAAATGGAAAAAGGTAAAATTTCTTTCTGGAATATCTTTTCATAGACGCTCTTGTAAATTTTAACTGCAGTGCATATTTTCAACAGCATTCATTATGTTTCCTTTCTTATTCTTCTTAGCTTTGCAAACCTAGATATTTCAAACAGACAATTGATTGTTTTAGAGAAAGAGATATTTTCCGACTCCTCTTTCATCCTTTAGTGTATTCTGTAAACAGAAAGAAAGTTTTTAAGTTTTGACCATTTGCCATCTCTGATGTGTTAAAATATTTAAAGTGTAAGTTCAGAATTCATTTTCTTCTCAAAAAAAAAGAAGAAGTTCAGAATTCATTTTATAGGAGACTTGATGAGACAACTGATTTGAGTATGTTTCCATTGTGTGTATGTCATAGTTCTATTTGGATATTAAGATTATGTTTGTGAAATATTTTCTATACATTTTCCTGTGTTTGTAATTAGGTTAAATGAAAATACTTTCTGGGTTGACCAAAATGATCTCAGCAAAGTTTGGAAAATATTCAATTTGCTTGTTTGTTCTTTTTGCTCTGTTTTACCTTGGTATTTTATCTGTGTTGAATTATTATCATTGGCTTTTGTTATGTAAATCAGATTACACAAATCACTTTCAGAAATCATTGTTAAAAATTTCTTAGATATTGATTTGTTGCTTAGTTGTATGGTAAATATTTACAGAAATAAAGAAGTCCCTTGGTCCTCTTCCTCAGTTTCTGGATTGCATATATTACTAATATGCGGGTCTCTTAATTTCGTCACTGTATCTGTCTCCAAAGTTTAGTGATATATGAATGTGACTATTCGATTTCAGGCTACGTTTTCTCATCCTTTTTGTTTTGTCGTGATTTTTAATATCACCCCTGTTGTTGCAGCCGGGTTATGAGCGGCTTTGTTGCCTCCGGTGCATGCAGACACGAGACCACAACTTTCAGACCACTTGCGTTTGTAGGGTCCCTAAGCACCTGAGGGAAGAAAAGGTTATTGAATGTGTCCATTGTGGCTGTAGGGGTTGTGCAAGTGGGGATTAATATTCCTACACAACTGCAATCAACCTGAGTCCTGCCATATTTTGACTGGAACTTGTATAATGGTATGCATGCTTTAGGTACAAATTGCTTCTGGAGTTGTCTTCAGGGCAAACTGATGTTTGTTAAGACATCGAATGCTTGTTGACTGGCAATTAAGAAACTTGATATGCGTATTTATTAGCTTGAACAGTAGATTCTAATTCTCATTACCTGCAAAATAATCTTAGTATATCTAGTGATTCTGAACACTAAATTAAACTTCTGCTTTCTGGCAGTGTGCTTTCCATGAATTAGAATGATGGGTTCAGGAGAAATCAGCAGTTCCTCCGGAAACTGTATTTGCAACATGGTACTTTTGACGCCCATGGAACCATCCAAATAGATACTGTACAGTGCTACATTCGATGATGACATAAACATGTGCTACAAATATAGCACCCTACTTATATATTATTATGTTAATTTTACATTATGAAATAAACTGTCACAATTTTAGAAAATAAAATAAGAAAAATGCAAGTTGCGTATGTATTGTGGTATTTAAGTGGTTCGATTTTATGGATTGTACATAAGCATGCTAAAAGAACCAAGTTATAGGTATGATTTTGGTTAAATAAGTCATTTTAAAATTTATCGAACACTTGCGTGAACTAAAAGAAGCTGTTCAAAATAGATTTGATCTGTCAACAAAATAAAAGGAGCCATTTTGTTTAATTAATCAAGCTTGAAATCGGATGATTGATTATGTCACCAAGGTTTTCAAGCTAGATGGTTGTAGGTTCCTTCTGTTGTAAACTCGAGTAATAAATTCAAGAATTTCCGTACCGAGTTAAAAGCATGTAAAACATTAATCCACCGTAAAAGTTATAATAACAAAAAGCTTCATACATGAATTATAAAGAGTTTATACTTCAGATTTTTGAAACATAAAGTATGAACAATTATAATTCATTATCTTCATTTATGGTGCCATAAAAACTATTTTAAGCTAAGTTCATCGATACAACAACAACAACAATAAAGTCTTATCCTACTAAATTCATCAATAATTCATACAAATTATTTTTGAAAAGGAAGATTTTTATATTTTTTAGATATAAACAAATGTCCTTATTCTATTTTTCTCTTCCACTTGTCAAAACTTAATAAATACTAATGAAAAGTTTTCGAGTTTACCATCGATTTTATCAATTTTATTAAGTGAAATTTCGAATCTATCCGAGTTTATTTGATTTTGAATCGATTATGCCCAAAACTCATAAATTGTGCAACGCTTATGAAAACCTTGATGATCATCATTTTAAGATATTCCAATCTAGTAATGTAAGTAATATTTATATATTTTAATTAATAGATATTCTTAGCTATAATGCGTTAGGCTCTAAGGATTCATTTGTTTTGATAAATATATATTTCTGAAAATATTTTCTCAAGTTTGGTAGCATTAAACAGCTTGACCAAATTGAAAAATTCTTTTTTTTTCTAAATTAAAATTATTCTTATCTCACAACATAAAGGATTATTTTTTTTTCATATTTAATAATTCTATATTAAGCCGACCTCACCTAGTAGGATAAGACTTTGTTGTTGTATTTAATAGTTCTATATTAAACATATGAAAATAAATCACTTTTACAATTTTATTTTTTTAAAACTTATTTTTTTTTCTTTGTAAATTTGTTCCCTCTCCCTGCCGCCGTTCTCGCCGCCGGAGCAAGGCAAGCTCTCCGCCTTCCATCGTTCTATTGCTGCGATCCATTACCAGTCCTTCTTAAATGCTTATCGATCGTAGTTTTTTTTTCTGTTCTTGCTTCGATGGATTCGCCCTCTTGGAACGTCATTCTTCTTTCCTGTTCTTTCTCTCGTCGTTTTGATGTTTCCGTATTTGATTTGAGATCGGTGTTCGCATGTCCTTACTGCCCCCGTGTGCACGAATGCTTTCTCCTTAGAATCTGAGGAATAGATTCGCAGTGTAGACTTAGATCAGTTCAGGTTTGATGTGATTGGGTAAACCATACAAACCCTTGCCTTGCCATGCCATGCCATGTGATTGTAGTGAATTGAAATCGATGTAGGAATGCATTGAAGGTTCATGTTTAGATCATGTTGTGTATTTTGTAACTATAGGAGGTGTTTGCATCTTTGTAGGGAGTCCAAACCTTTCCATACTTTTGTGTTTTAATGACCTAATGGAGATATTTCGTGTTAGAATTATGTTATGTTTTGGTTGGACTTGGATCTGATTTGGTGCTTTGCACTTGCATGCTATAAATGCTCTTGAGTTATACTAGACAATAGTACTAATCCCTAAATCTATGCACTATGAGCTCTAACTATTTGTGAATGGAGAAGGGTCGTCTCTTTGAACTACTATGACAAGATCGCATGTGTACTGTTCTGCTGGTATCATATCGTAGTCCGATTTATTCATGTTTAATTATTGCAGATCTTAGGTAAAGTAATTATGTATTGGAACTATACTAGTATGGGATTCACATAGTTGTTATTTAAACTAGGTCTTTGGATCATCATCTTACAGGAAGATGGAATTCCACAGATAATGTGCCTCTTAAAAAAATTGAGACTGAGTCACTACCTTAGATTGCCAACTTAGTATCAATGACATTCGGAACGTGCTCTAAGTAATTTATTCATGCATGTTTGAGCTCCAACAAAATAATTTAGGATCCACTTAATTATATAGCTCGTAATCGAGCATAAAGTTGTCTGTCCAGCTTAAACTGATATCAAGGAATCTTGGTTTATTTTTCTTTAAGGCAAGACACAAGTTGCATTTGGGTCATCTGAAGATTTATACATGGTTGTCCTAGAAAATGGGATCCAATGTTATATCTAGTCATCCTTGTTTGCAAGTAGTTCATCTCCATTTTTCTTTTATGTCTGTAGATCAGCCAAACTAATGGTGAGTTAAGCAGAGATCTGTTTCCTCAATGAAGCCAAGTACAAATATAAGATGCCTGCCTTCACATGGTGGCATGATAAACTTTCATCTTTAATTCAGTTTTGCACATCATTGTTCTTCTTTTAGTCTATAGATAATTACTTTTAACATATTATAATATATACACATGTTCAAAAGGCTCGAGGCTTTCAAAATGATGTGGCTTATCTCAGACAGAAGTTCTGTTTCCAGTCATTAGAAGTGCTAATGTCTGATTTGGCTCAAGGAATTTGATATTTTAGAATAACAAAATATTCAGTATAAATCAAATATTGTTTTTTCTTGTTTAGTTAGTATATTGACCATGTAAATGCGGATTGTTTTAATTTCTAAAAAAATATGGATTGTTTTATCAAAGGGGACTGTTTGGATTTTTTTAGTTAGCATAGCAATTTTCATTCTTCCTTTCTGATAAACCGTCCAAGTTAAGTTTCAAAAAGCAATTGACTGATTACTTGTTGCTAATCCAAGATGAAGGTTTCTTGTCTTCCTTTTCAAAGTCAAAATCAAGGCACTTTTATTGTTCTTGCCTGCACATAAGCTTGGAAATTTTACTTGTATTCTTATACATTTTGGTCAGAGCACATGTTATTGCTTTCTTCTTGGTAAGATATTGTCCAGTAAGTTTCAAGGAAAAAAGAAGTTATAGTATTATGCATCAGAAACTCTACATTCAAATACTCTTCTCCATGAAAGTTGTATTTCTTTTAGTTAATCATATCATTATGATGTTTCTTTTTATGCTGAGTTGCTTTTACAAAGCTGGTACGGTCTTGTACAGAAAAGCCCTTATGTGCTTACATGAACTTGCGAATGCACTGGAAAGTAGGTTTCCTCAGTGAGAAAACTACATACATGGTGTCTGATGCAAATTTAACAAGAGGGCAGTCTGTTTAGTGCATATTGCACAGATCAAGCATTTCAACCACATCTTGTAATAACTAAGAACAACTTATTTCTTCTACCATGCACGGATAATCAGGACAATTTCTTTTTTTCTTGATTAATTAATAGCAACAGTTCAGATTGCAAGACTAAGTTGCACATATTTGCACAACATTTGATTACAGCGGACTTTCTCTTTTTAAATACTCATCTTGAGAACTATTTCATTGACGAAAGATACTCCCGAGACAACCTGTGAAGTCCGAGGACTTGACAGAACCTTTGTTTTCAAGGTTTCTATTAATAGTTGGATCTCAACCCTTTGACAGATGTCTTCAGTTGGAGGATTCAGCTCTCTTGGCCCCAAGACCAAGAACCTGATAGTTGCTGGTGGGTTATCCAGCTTTGTTCTTGGGGTTTACTATTACACCATGAGAACAGTCGGGGGCACGGATGAGCTGCAAGTTGCCATCGACAAGTTTGAACATCTGAAGAATAAGGAGAGCGAGAAGGCTTCCTCGAGGGAGTCTTAGTTACTCTACATAAACTTTCTCGTCGGCAATTGAGCTATCGCTTAACTCTACTGTAAAGTTGTGTCTGCTATGAACTGCTCTAGTCTGGTCGCACAGGCTTCATGCCACTAATAATGTTTGAATGAGTACTGACATTATCAGTTAATGTTGTTTTCCATAGGGAAAAGGAGCCAGAGGCTCAGTTATCACTTAATGTTTGAACTGTCTACAGTGGTAGCAATGCAAGATGTGCTAGTTCTTCTATCTGCCTATCTGTGATATCAAATCTTTTTAATGTGTGTAATGATTTACTACTACTTTCATTGACGTGCTGCTTTGTAACAAGTGTCTTCCAGTGGGTGGCCAGTGTCAAACTCATAGAATATTCAACAGTCTTACAAATTATTATGTTCATAAAGTAGTCATAATTTTTTAAGAAAAAAGTTTATTACGTTTACATGCGTTCTTTAAATAATATATGAGAACAAGCTACTATGTCATGGGATAAGATTCCTTACTATATTTTTTGACGATACGTCCTTACCATAATATTTTAATTCTTTTGGTACCATCACTATTATTCTGATTGATTGTCTTACTACCATTTAGATAATCAAGGATAGCACACGAAAACTTTATTTCAAAGTTTTCTTAACATATTCCTTATTCTCAATCAACAACTTTTTCTACCAAATATTACAGAATATAACTTCAAATGAATAACAAACTCACCATATTAATAATTCTTATCCTCTTAATAACAGTTCACCAATCAAATGCCACATTGGTGTTGACACTTTCGTCATTCTATCTTATATTTGTAACATTTTTTTCTAATAATTTTATATTTATTTATTTCTATCTTGTTTTAACTCATCCCATCTCTCTAAAAGAATCCTATCTCATTTTCAATATTTCATCTAAGGTTCCTCTTTAATCTTTAAGACCTTAAAGGGCATGTTTAGTTGGAGGTGAAAGAAGAGTAAAGAAGGGGAAGAAAAATGAAGTTAATAGTTTAACCTCTTTCATTGTATTTTTAACGAAAGAAAATGAAGGAAAATATTTCTTTCATTTACCTCGATTCCTCTTCAAGAGTTCATTTTTCTTTCAATCCCAAATTAGGGCGAAAAGAAAGGGAAAAAATCTTTAAATATAATTTTTAATTTTGGTCATATCTAACTAACTATATAAATACAAATCTTAGAATATATTCGTCCAATAAAAATTATAATTCTCCGTTTAGATTAACGCTTTTACTTTCTTTCTCTTTCGTTACTTTTTTCCTAATTTTCCTTCCCCTTCATTACCTTCCCTAAGTTATATATCTTAAGTGATTTGTCCAAAGTATTTAAAAATAATATACTTATTATACATACATATTTAATCTAAAGTTTATTCGATTGTTTTAATACATTTTTTACGAAATTGTGATGAATATTATTTGGTTATGTAAATACTTAGATTTACCAATTAATTAAATGTCCTATTTGATATCCCAAAAATCTCAACATGCAATAAGCTTTTATCCTTTTTTAGTCCAAAATTGGTGATAAATATTAATATTACACTGCAAATAAATGGTCGAGCTTTTTATCCATTCGACTCTTCTATTAAATAAAGAACCGCACCAGACCCTCCAACCAAACAAATAAGCGTACAAATAAAAGCCAAGTAGCAAGAAACGAGGGAAAGGGGAGGAGCGGGAGAGAGATGTCGGCGGCGTCCGCTTCGTCCGCCGTCCCCGGCAACTGCAGCGAAGTCCCTCCGGCGGTCTCCTCATTCATCGACGCCTTCGTCGACTTCTCCGTCTCCGGCTTCTTCTTCCCAATTCGCCCAGATTCCAATGACCAGCCACCTCCTCCGCCGCCTCCCACTCGTCTCCCCGCCCCCGACCGCCTTGTCGCCGTCGGCGACCTACACGGTGACCTCCCCAAGTCCCTCTCGGCCCTCTCCCTAGCCGGCCTCGTCGACCCCTCCACCCTCCGCTGGACCGGCGGCCCCACAGTCGCCGTCCAGGTCGGCGACGTCCTCGACCGCGGTGGCGACGAGCTCCGCCTCCTTTACCTACTCCACCGCCTCAAACTCGACGCCGCGCGTGCCGGAGGCGCGCTCCACACCCTCCATGGAAACCATGAGATCATGAACGCCGACGGAGACTTCCGCTTCGCCACCAGAGCTGGCCTTCAGGAGTTCTCCCGTTGGGCCTTCTGGTTCCGCTCCGGCAACGCAATGAAGAGCATGTGCGCCGGCCTCCCGCCGCCGCCGGACCCCTTTAAAGGCGTCCCCAGGTCGTTCCCTGGGGTGAAGAAGAGATACTGGGACGGGATCCACGCCCGGATCGCGGCGCTGCGACCGAACGGCCCGATCGCCACGCGGTTTCTCGCCGAGAACCAGGCCGTCCTCGTGGTGGGCGACTCCGTGTTCGTCCACGGCGGGCTGCTGAATCGCCACATAGACCACGGCCTCGAGAGGATCAACCAGGAGGTCAGAGACTGGATCACAGGCGGCGGCGGGGGCGGCGCGCATTCGACGACGTGGTACATGAGGGGGCGGGAGTCCCTGGTGTGGCTGCGGTGGTTCTCCGACGCCGGGACATGCGACTGCGGGCACCTGGGGGAGGTGCTCGCGGGAGTGCCCGGGGCGAGGAGGATGGTGATGGGCCACTCGATCCAGAGGCAGGGGATCAACGGGGGCGTGCGACGACAGGGCGGTGCGCATCGACGTGGGGATGTCGAAGGGGTGTGGCGACGGGCTGCCGGAGGTCCTGGAGATCAACGGCCGCGGCGAGGAGGTGAGGATTCTGACGGCGAACCCGTTGTACGACCAGGCGGCGCCACCACAGCGGAAGCGGCGGCGCGAGGAGGAGGTGAAGCCTGGGCTGGGAATTCTGATCTCCGAGAGAAATGGATTACAGGAAGTGGAGGTCAAATCTTAAGTCTGTTTGGTTGCAGGTAAAAGAATGCTAAGAAAAAAGAAAAAAAAAGAAATAATGAATGATGTGAAATATTTATTGAAAAATATTTAAAAATATATATACTAATCTTATTAATTAAATATATGAATATATTTTATTCGGTCAATTAAAAATATAAAATTATAATTATTTTATCTTTTTAATTTTTATTTAAATAAGATTACTTTTTTTCATTCTTTTCTATCATTTTTGTTTTATTTTATCACGTTTTCTATTGAACCAAACAATTAGAGAGACGCTTTTGTTCTAGGTTTTTTTCCCTCTCTCATCAGTAAGTATTAAAGATTAATTTTTATCGAGCATGTTTTGGCAAAGTTATAAATCGGTCAAAAAAAATTAGCTGAAGGTGTTTCAGTGTTTGGTAATTCTTTATCTAGGTTAATAAATTATGGGACCATTTGAGTTATAAGTTAAAATGGAAAAGTTGAGAGATAGTTGATAAGTATTTTAAGTGTTAAAATTTATTTTAAAAGATATTGATTACATATTTGGATAAAAATGTAATAAGTAGTTGCAATATTTGTTAAAATAAATATGTACTAAGATATTTTTAAAATTATATAATAATAATAATAATATTTAAAAATATGCATAAAAGATAATATATTTGGTTAAAATAATAAGTCATAATTTTAAAGTAAGGGAATCTTACTTATTTTTTCAACTTATAAATTATTATCTAACAACTTATAAGCATATTTTTTTTATTAATCAAACATGAAATTTTTTTTCTACTTAAGTAGATAACACTATGTTACCTAATTTTTAATTATTGCATATTAAATCTACCATGGATGAAAAAAAAATAGAAGAAAGAAAATTTTATATTTATTATAAATTTAACATCCAAAGATTAGAAATTGATGATGCTACCTACTTATATAAACACCTTTATTTTTTCATATATATATATATATATATATTTCACATTCATTAAATTCATACATAGATTTAATGGAGGTGATATACCGTGTCTTATATATCTTATGAATCATTAGATTTGAGATATATGATTAAAAATAAATAACCTATTTAAATTTATATTTTTTATTTATTTTTTCAACTATAAATCCAGTATATAAAATAGAAGATGGATTTAGCGGAGGTGTATCATACTTATATGAAATGTGTGTACAATTAAAAATAAATAGCCTATTATGTGAATAAGCATCAATAGAACAACTAACTATATAAGCCATAATATAAAGAATGAAATGCTTCTTAAATATGAAAAATATGAGTTCACCCTAAGGGAGTTATTTTCTTGAGCACATTGGGTTTAATTGAGGTGTTTCCTACTTAAGTAGGCAACACTATGTTACCTAATGTTTTAATCGTTATATGTTAAATCTACGATAGATGAAAAAAAATTAGAAAAGAGAAAATTTGATATCCATTGTAGATTTAACAACTAACGAGTAGAAAATTAGGTAACAAAAATATTTCATTTTTTTCTATTCTTTTGTCTATTTAAAAAAAATTATTATTAGATGCACCAATAAAGAGGATAGATTAAATAATCTGGAGTCTAATTAAAAGAGGGAGAAGGAGACCAAGGCGAACACTTGGCGAGCTAATAGAACGAGATCTATTGGCGAGTAATGTACACAAAGATTTAATTACTGATAAAGCGCAATTGCGCCGTATGATCCATGTAGCCGATCTCACCTAATGGGATAAGGCTTTATTGTTGTTGTTGTTTGTTAAAAAAAATTATTGGCTTATTAACTCTCTTATTATCACCCAATCCCAAATGCATTTTTAATAGAATTAAAAGTTTGATAATAATTAGGTTGAATTAAAATTGTTAATATCATGATCTTAAAATCTTTCGCATGTTCCTTCTTCTCCACTCAATCCAACCATCATATTTGGTTCAAGTTTTAGTAGTGACTGAAAGATAGAATATAGAAATTTCACAAGGCAAAGATTATCCCAGCATGAGGTTCTTTGCTCTTTGTATTTTTCATTTATAGAGATATGCATGTTTACATAGTTATAACAAAATACAACAACTAAGGGCTAAAACAATATTGTTAAATAATTTAAGTTGGAAAGATCTTTCTTGGAGAGATCATCCTTATCCAGAGTGGTTGTATTTGTTGAGATATTGTTAACATCCACCCGCAAGCCAAGCATATGAAGACCAAGCTTGGATTGTAGATAAGTAAGGCGATGACGAGAGAGCCCTTTAGTGAAGACATCAACAACTTGATCTACGGATGAGACAGCAGACATCAAGCAACTTTAAGCACACAAGTTCGCGAACATAATGATAATCCACCTCAATGTGCTTTGTGCGCACATAAAAAACTAGATTGTGTGCGAGAGAGATAGTCAAAATGTTATCACACCACAACTTTGGAGTTGTGGACAAAGATAGTCCAAGTTCACGAAAAATGGTGCATAACCAAGACAATTTTGCAACAGTACTAGCAAGTGACTGATACTCAGCTTCTATGGAGGATCGAGAAACTGTGGGTTGTTTCTTGGAGCATCACGAGATAACATTATGTCCCATAAAAATATAAAATCCACAGGTTGAGCGACGATCAATAGGACTCCCCGCCCAATCTGCATCACAAAATGCTTGTAGATGAATAGGCCCAGGCCGAAAAAATAGATTGCGGTCAATGGTGCCTTTGAGAAATCGAAGTATTCGTTTTACTGCAATCAAGTGATTTGTTGTTGGGCAATGCAAAAATTGACAAGCTTGATTAACAACGAATGAGATATTTGGGCGTGTTAAAGTAACACATTGTAAAGCACCAATTATATTTTGATAGATAAAAGGATCAGAAAGCGGAGCACCACTATCATCCAATTTTTGACTGTTGGAGGAGACAACCGGTTTAGCACCAAGCATGTTTGTTCGGCTGAGCAGATTAATGATATATTTGGTTTGATTTAAGGCGAGTCTAGTAGAGGAGTGTTTTACTTCTAGAACAAGAAAGTATGATAATGGACCCATGTCTCTCATATGAAAGTGTTAGCTCAAGGCACAAATGACACTCCTCAAATCTGAGTGATCAAATCTCGTAAGGATAATATCATCAACATATAACAATAGATATGTTAAAATATTATTTCGTTGATAGACGAAAAGAGAGGGGTCCGAACTAGAAATAAGGAAACCTAGTTCTTGAACAGAAGAACTAAACTTGGCATACCATCGTCAAGGTGCTTGACACTGACCATATCATGAGGCAGACGTGGTTCGGATATCGTGCATCAACATATCCAGGAGGTTGTTGCATGTAAACAACTTCATCAAGGTCACCATGAAGAAAAGCACATTCAACATCCAATTGATGAAGTGGCCAACTTTGTGAGACAACAATAGAGAGTATTACTCGAATTGTAGTGTGCTTCACCATAGGACTAAAGGTTTCAAGGAAGTCAACACCAGGTTGTTGGTGGAATCCTTTGGCTACAAGACGAGCCTTATGACGAATAATATTCCCATCGGGACCTAGCTTCAATTTATAAGCCCACCTGCATCCAACAATATTAGAATCTGACTCAGCAGGCACAAGCACCCAAGTGCCTTGTTTTTGTAGGGTGGTAAACTCTTGATCCATGGTGAGTTGCCAAGCTGGATGTTTTGAGGCTTGTAAAAAAGTAGATGGTTCAATAACGAGTGCATGAAATGCGCAAGGTAAGGGATGGTGAGTCGCTAAATATACTTTTGATTTAAAGATGCTAGACTTGGAGCGAGTTTGCATGGGATGAATGCTAACACTAGAAGAGTGGGATGGTTGTGGAGGAACCTGTTGTGTAGTTAGAGAGGGGCTAAAAGTCGGATGGGAATTAGTTTGGGAGGAGGTTGGTGAGGTGTAGGAAGCTATAGGAGATGGTGGTTGGTGGCTTCGTGGAAAAATAAAAAGATCTGTGGGAGTACTATTTGGTGGTACAAAGGAAGGAGACCAAGAAGAGATCAAGATGAGGCAGAATGTCTCAAAGAAGGAAATGGAAATGTATTTTCATCAAAAATCATATGGAGATATAAACACGTCCTACTTTAGGGTCCAAACAACGATAGCCACGATGATTAATATTGTAGCCCAAAAAGACACATGGAGAGGAGCGAAAATTTAGTTTATTAAAAATATAAGGACAGAGCCATGGAAAACATAGACATCCAAATGGTTTGAGATAATGGTAATCATGTAGTTTCTTATAAAGAACTTCATATGGAGAAGTGTCCAAACTGAGTGAGATAGGTAGTATGTTTATCAAATATACAGAAGTATTAAATGCTTCTAGCCAAAACTCAGTCGGAAGATAGAAGGGTGAGTCCAGTTTCAACAATATGTCGATGCTTACGCTCGACAACCCCATTCTGTTGAGGAGTGTAAGGACAAGATAATTGATTTTCAATGCCATTTTTAAGAATTTCCTGAACTTGAGAGTTCAAAAATTCTCCACCGCCATCAGAACGAAATGCTTTTATTTTAGCGTCAAATTGATTTTCAACTAGAGCTTTGAATGGAACAAGCACACAAAAAAAATATGATTTAAATCGCAAAGGATAAAGCCATGTAAAACGCGAATAATCATCAACAAATAATGCATAAAACTTGAATTTAGAAATTGACAATGTGGGTGATGGACCCAAATGTCACAATGAATAAGAGACAAAGGTTTGCTAGTGACAGTAGTAGAATGTCTAAAAGGTAAGCGATGACTCTTTCCAATGTGACATGACGTACATAAAGTAGGAGTATCGAAAGTTTATTTAAAATAGAAGCCTGAAGTTGATGTGAGGGATGACCTAGTTTGAGATGCCACAACTTGTTGTCAATTGGCCCCTGGTGTAGAATTTGGCCCGTCAAATTGTCCTTCACCAAGAAACCAGAATCAGTGAAGATAAAATGACAATTATTATCTTTGGTGAAGCGAGAAATGGACAATAGGTTAGAAGAGACACGAGGACAGTGAAGAACATTTATTAAGTTTGAAAGAGTGACCAAGAGTAGGAAGAATTCCTTTCCCAATATGAAAGATAGAAAAACATTGACCATTACCAACGCTTACGGAACCAGAAAGATAATAACCTTGACAATATATTATTTAAATCACCAGTGATATGGTGAGTTGCACCAATGTCAGAATACCAGGTAGCATCATCCGAAGAGAAAGAGACTGCCATAGCTGCAAGTTCTTCTGGTGGGTGACGTCCTTGATAGGCAAAATTCATCCGTTGATAACAATCAATGGCCTTATGTCCTCGCTTATCACATATTTGACAATATATTGTGGCGAGAGATTCACCTGTTGTTGCACGTGGAGGCTGCATAGTGCCACGAGGAAAGCTATTGCCGGCAGTAGAGGAAGTAACAGATCCGCGTCCACAACCGCGAAACCTTCCTCGACCTCGACCACGTTGTGCAAGAAAGGCAATCATTTCTCTTTGTCGGTGAGATTGCTGATGTATAGTCACCTCTTCATCAAGGACGATTTCTACTTCTTCACGAGTAATGCTTTGTGATTGAGAACGATACCGAATGATTCCAGCAACAATATTATAACTGGATGGAAGACCATTCAAAATGACAAAGAAGAGTTCATAATCGGACACAGTAGATCCGATGGATCCAAGTTGATGTACAATTACTTTAAACTTATCCAAATATTCTTGCATCGAGAGAGCTCCTTTTGTAGTTTTGTGAAGTTGACGACGCAGATGCATCAGCTGAGACGGTTTTGCAGAGGCATAGCGCCGTGCCATCCACCAGATGCATAAGGCAATGTCCGTAGAGAATAGGTTCAAAAAAACATTTCCACATGTGATAATTTGTTCCATCAAGTTTTATAGGAACTAAATTGGTTATATTAGATATAACCATTGGAGATGAGCTGAGATTGGAATTTGTGGTGGAGGTACTATGGGTGGTTTCATGGCTTGAATTGACTTCATCAACAGATAATGTTTGAGACATGATGAGAAGGGAGAAGGAAAAAAAAAATGCACGATCGATCGAATAAGGCTATGAGACTATGGCTCTGATACCATGAAAGAATATAGAAATTTCACAAGGCAAAAATTATCCCAACATAAGGTTCTTTGCTCTATGTATTTTTCATTTATAGAGATATGCATGTTTACATGGTTATAACAAAATATAATAACTAAGGGCTAAAACAATATTGTTAACTAATTTAAGTTGGAAAGATCTTTCTTGGAGAGATCATCCTTATCTAGAGTGGTTGTATTTGTGGAGATATTGTTAATAGTGTCTCTTTTCCAAATGATTGAAGCATATATGTCCAACATCAAGCTAAATGCAGACTCAATTGGATGAGATGGCCTCTTTGTTAATTTGAGAAAATATAAATGCCTAATGTTACAACTTCTTTATGATGGATAAATGTTTTAAAGCACCAATTGGATGTACCATTGTATGTTTTAATAATTAACTTGTGTGGTCGTTAGAGGCTTTAGGATCCTATAGTGTTCATTTTGCTTATGATCTCATAGCAAGCAACTCATGGGGCGTCAAGGACAATTGATAGAGATCCTTTTGTCGTTGGAAGGGGCCGCACCGCACCTGATATTTCCTCTGGATAGTAGCACATGGTAAGTTGCTCATTAATGATGAGAGACACAAAAGATTCCTTGCTTCCACAAACAACTGCATAAAAGTATAATGGGTATGAAGACTGATCTTCATGTTCTCAAAGATTGTGTCATGGTCAGAGAAGTTTGGAATACCTTCGTACCACCCAATCTACTCGTGAGGTTCTTATCGGCCACCATCCGAGATTGGTTACACTCTAATTTCCAAAGCAATGCTACTACCGATGATGATATGCAATGGTGCACAGTATTTGGGACGGCTTGTTGGTGGTTGTGAAAATGATGTTGCATCACTATTTTCGACGCTAACTTAAGTCTACCGAGGGAAAAAATTGGCTTCGTTCTCCATGCGACTTCAAGCTTTGATCTTGCATTGTGCTTCTCACTTCATCTCAACCCTCGCAGCACCAAAGCCCCTCGTAATGTTTGGCAACCACCCCCCTCAGATTGGATCAAATGCAACGTAGACACATGTTTTTGAAGGACTCAAGACAGCTCCACCCTCGCTAGTATCGGGGTAATTCTGCATGATGAAAATGGTCTCTAGGCAGGAGGGATCACTAGCTCAATTTCAGCACTCTCGGCCAACAAGGCATCTGTTTCACCAAGCTTAAAGGAGACAAGTGTGTCATATTGAAGAGTGATTCAAAATCAGTCAGATATTCTAAACGGTCATATGCGAGCAAGTCCCCATCTCCTGGATACTTTTAAGTCAATTGTCAACAAATGAAAGCAGTTGGAGATAGTCCATTCCACCACACTCAAAGAGATGTGAATACTTGCGCTGATCACCTCACAAAACTTACAATAGGAGCTGCCAACACACTCCAAGAGCTCTACACTCCCTCTTTGCCCATATAACCCTTTTATTATCTTTTCTTTTAGTACTAGGCATTTTGCCTACTTCATTACCAGAAAAAATATATATTTGCATAAAATAATCTTGTTATCGATGTGGTCACAACCTAACTAATCCGGAATTAATGTGAAAGAATAAAAATCATATTTTTCCAATTAAATTGACGACTCCAAAGTTCGATCAATCCAAGGTATAAACCAACTAATAATATGTCAACTGAACTTGGTTGGTCACATGAAGCCACGAACTCATAACAATAATGAATATTATGATTTGTGATTACTTTCATTGATTTATAATTTTTTTAGTATTTTTACCCATTGACCTCTTATTACGATTATTGACTAGATTTCTCAATTATGATTATTGATATTTTTCAATTATAAAAAAAAGAAATAAAAACCAAAAATAAAAAAATGCATAAACTTCACCAGAATGAAATTCGAGGAATTTTTATACTCAAATCAAAGATTGAAGTACAACACTACACTCTTATTTTCAATTATTGATATAAATTTGTTAATTGATTTATTGCACCTTCATCTTGAAATGATGAAATAATATTTAAGTTTAGAATTCAATATTTACTAATAATAATAGTTTTCCAAAAAAGTTACCATTCTAAGAAAGAAAAAAAAAATAGTTTTCCAAAAAAATATTTTTTGTTGTTTCTTTAGAACCTTAGCATTTTAAGAAAGAAAACACATGGCAATTATTTTCAAAAAAATAAAAGACAAGATTATGATGCATGAATAAATGAGAGGGAAAAGTATAATTTGACATGCATAGCTTTTATCATACTTTCTTTCTTAAAAAGAAATTTAATAAAAAGGTAGCTTTAGAAATTTGGTGGTATTTTAACAAATTTTTGGCAGACTACATTTTGTTCTTGATATCTGAGATATACATGACTCAGCTAAGATTTAAATTAATAAACCAAGAAAACAGTAAGCATCAATTATTTTGTTAGAAAAACATTACATTATGGTGTGCAATTAGGACAATACATGATGTGTTTAAACTTTAAAATAAGCCTAGGATCTTAAATACGTATTCCAAAAACAAGAATTATTATAATTCTCGAAGAAACTAAAAACTATTTTAAATTAAATATCTTACTATACAACTCATTCGAACTCTAAATAATTTTGTCAAATGAAACGTAATAAACGGATCATTTGACAAAATTATTTGGTTCTGGTTCATAATAAGCTTCTATTATTAAGTCCTATTGATTTTAATTCATATTTGTTTATGACATAATCAACTTTCAAAAATACTGAAATTTGACCAAATTATTTCGCTTTTGGTTCACAATTTGCATCCATTATTATGTAAAGTTATTCTGATGCGCTCTGTTCAAAAGACTATTTTCCCTTTTCTGTATACGAAGAATTCCCCATGAAGGGTGCTTTGGAATGTTAGATCAAACCTGATTACGTTCAAAGTATAGAAAGAGAACACTGCGAAAAGTTAAATCAAAAGGACGCTAATTATATCTGATAAAACAAGAAAAAAAAACTGCAATCACAGAAAAAAATATACGTTCATGAGATGAAGAACATTAGAACAATAAAAAGAAATGAAAAAAAGAGGATTTTGATGAGTAAGAAGTGTAGCAGCTTGTTCGAGGCCGTCATCAAAACAGGAAATAATTGCGAGGCACGGAGAACTGCAGATGTTGTTTCGCTGTCGCCAACCTTCAATGCAAAGGATCACAATCTCAAATAAGGTGCCTTTGCTCTGCAAATTGGCTTCCAATAGATCACAAAAAGGAAAAGAAAACACAAATGAAACAAGAAAACAAAAACTTCATTTTCTAAGATCTTCTAAAGATTCAAGACGTTCGAAATAGAAAAGAATTCGCATGGACGAATAAAACTTAGAATCGATTGAAAGGGAAGTAGAAGAGAGGAGATCTACGAGTATTAGAACCCTAAAAAGGGCCTTGTGGTGAAGACTAGAGATTGAGATGGGAGGGAGCCGACGGCGTGACGTAGTATTTATAAGCAACGAGAAAAATAACCCTAGATTTGAGGTTGTGTTTTTCACAGTGAAAAGACATTAATGCCACCGGTTTGTGCTATATCAATGTTGTTATTTTTTTCCTTTTCAGCGAGTGTTTAAAAAATAAATAAATAAATAAACTACGTGTCACATAAAACTTAGGGCTTGTTCGGTTTGACGTAATTATAATTCCGGAATGTAAATGGTTGTAGTTGAAAATTTTGAAATAATTTGTATTTACATTAGTTATTTTTCCTTTGTTTGGATAGATGTAAATGTGATTCTGGAAAATGAATTACGTTGTTTGAGTGAAAAAAAAATTATATAAATATTTAATTAAAAATAAAATATTATCATATATTAATAAATAAATAATTAATTAAAATATAAATGAAAGTTATTAATTTTTTCTTATTTTATTTTTATTTTTAATATTTTATTTTTATTTTTTAATATTTTATTTTCTAATGTAATTAACTTTACATGTAATTAGTTTTTTAGCACAAATATCGATGCAGTAAATGCAACTACTTGTAGTAGTCACATTTACATGCAACCAAACAAGCCCTTAAACTCTTAACATTTACCAACAATAGCAAAATATCAATCACTCTACTAAGAATTAATTAATAGACCAATGTTGTTATGTGAACGGATCCAAGGGAGTGTTTCATGCATTCTTATTTTTATTAATTAATTTAGGTCATTACTAAAATATATTACTATTTTATGAATTATCGTATAGATAATAACTAATTATATAAATTATAATTTAAATTATTAAACAAAACAATATTAAAAACTTAAAAATATTATTTTTTATTAATTATTTAATATAAATAAAAGAAATGAGATTGAACAAAATATATGTAATTTATATTATCAATCTTTTATATAATCCTAAAAAATTATTGAGTATTTATGTTTTGTAATAAAATATGAATATTTTAAAAATTCAATTGAAAGAATACTTTTATAAAAATACATTTCATCTAATTGATAATGTATCTAGTGAGATAATAATTTAAATTATTAACAAATTAAAAATCACTAATAATGTTGCAATCAAACTGATAATATGATATATCCTAAAAAATTTAAATTAAATAACTGATAACATTTATTTTAATTAACTTATACTAAATGGATCCCAAGTATATTTTGTAATTGGACTATGATTTCTTATTCTTGAGCATTTTAACTAGAGCATTAATACATATTTACACTGTTAATTCTATTTTAAACAAAATTAATTAAAAATATTGTATCAGGCTAAAAAAGTATTCTTAGTTTATTCGTGTACCAAACAAATTGTACAGATATTTTTTTTAAATTATTGATAATTTAAACTTAAAATTGTTTAGATTCACTGGATTATCTTATTTACTTGTAGATAATATGAATTGTGTAAAAATGCATTTTATTTATAAAGTGACAATTCAAGTTACTCAAGAGTATATTTTTGCGTGTTACTACTTTATCTGATAATTTTATTTATATTTATTTTTCATATTTATCCTTCCAAATATTCTATAAAAAAATAATATAGTAAAACATATCATATAATAATAACATAAACAATAATAGTACTAATATATGCCTAATCATTAATTGACATTTTATTAAGTATAAGTAGTTATATTAATTATAAACATTATATTTTTATTATTTTATTTTAAATAATATTAATTATTTAATAGTCAATTTATTAATTTATGAACCTAAGTTCTAATTTAACAATATAAACTTTTTAACTTGATAATATTCATAGTGAGTTTTTTTTTGTAAAAATATGTATATTACCTAGTAAACAGTGTTAATGCATAAATTACAATAATATGAATCGTGAGTTGAGTTTTTTTGTATATAGTGAACCTGATAAAACAAATTAATAATAATTTAATAATGATTTTTTTATTAGACAAGACTATTAGGTAATGTTTATAGACAATGCAATAAACATCTCCTAAATTTATTTTAAAGACCTATGAATCTAATTTATACATTAAACGTCCCCTAAGAAATATATTAAAATATAATATCAGTCGCATGACTTTTACTTAATTGTCATAATATTTTGGATTAATATGTTATTCCTTGTAACTAAACAAATTGCTTTATTATAATAAAATATTATTTACAATAAAAGAGGCATTTAACGTTAAAGTACCTGAGTGCGCCTATTACAAGAAGTTTAGAATGAATGAAAACGTCATAATTTTTAATATAAATTAGAATAGTATAGATACATAATTTTAAAAATCTGATATTTTTTGGGTATTTTTTATTGATAAATAGACATTTGTTGAATCAAATATGTTAAAATTATAATATATGGGATGAAAGAAATGGAAATATGACTATTATTTAAAAATATTAATATTGGTCTTTTATTAGGTATTTTTTTATTAATGACGAATCAATATTTCTTATATTACCAGAATAAAAAAAGAGAATTAAGTTAACTCATCATATTGTACAAATAAAAAACTAATTTTCATTTCAATATCTATTAATAATCTAATTATTTATTTTTTTTATTTACTTTGATGAGTATTTGGCTTATTCTTTATAATAAACTATGGGTGATAACCCAACTTTAAAAAACTTCAAAATCAATTAAGTTTGGTTGGCGCACACCTAGTTAGTAGGGATGTATCTCGGGTTGAGAAACCGGGAGTTAGTAATCGCGAGTTCGAGTCTCGGAAGTCGCCAATTTGGCCAGAGGAATATCGTTTTGTAACTTCTGTTCTTTGCCTTAACTTCATATTAGTCAAGTGCTAATAGTCTAGGACATCGGGAGCTTCGAGCGGATACCAAAAAAAACTTCAAAATCGACTTTTGTGAAATCTCGATTAAAGAGGTTATGCAATAAATGTGATATGGGGTAATCCAAATTAGTCAATGCATATCCTTGAAAATTATGGTGGCAACCGAAAGTTGTGAAAGATAAAATTATTGACCGATAATAGTATTTTTTTTAAATGACAACAGGAATGCTTTTATGATCTTATCTAATCAAATTAGTTATTTTCATATCGATCTACATAGAGACTTTAATTCGGATTGATGTGGAAAAACTTATTGCAAGATTCACACAATGATAACATATATCTGACTTTAGTTTCATTCAGTCTTTTAGTATCTTAACTGATGTGTCCACTTATCTACCAAGATGAAATAATATTTGGGGTTGGGGGTTGTGTGGGGGGGGGATTGTTGGGATATGTTAAATTAATATAATAATATAGAAGAAATAATAAGTGCTTAATATGTAATACTTTTTTTATGTAATTTCCATGAAGTTTATAAATCATATTAATTTTTTATTCTGAATAAAACTATCGATGGTAACTTTATATTGTTAAAAAGATATCATATAAACTATATTTAATTGTAAAAAAATACATTTTGCATAAGCCATTAGAAAATTGAGAAAAAAAAGTTAAAAGTTTATAAGAGAAAGAAACATATTATTTAACATGAAATAAGAAATGATGAACGTCTAACAATCAATCACAATTAAATTTCAGATAAAATTAATTACATAATCCATATATTTGTTGTAGTAGTTCAAATTGATTTGTTGGAAAGAGGAAGAATAAGAAAAAAAATACAACTGCTCTTTAAATTAAGATAGATTCTACATCAATTTTGATAAAATGATAAATCAGATGATTGATGGTTTGAAAGTGAAAGAGAAAATAAATATAGCTAATGATCACGATAATTACTAATTTCAATATTATTTTTGTGAAGTTTTTATTTAAAAAAATACTAAAAGGATATCAAAAGCGTTAAAAGGATATCAAATGAGATATACTTAACTAAAAAAATGCATTTAAGCTATTTTAAAATCGGTCAAATTATAAAAAATTGCAAACTTACTCCAAAAAGTTGAGGAAAAGACACATTATTTGCACAATAAACTTATAATATGTAACACTAACAAAAATTAAAATTAATGTAAGTAATATAATTGTTACATTTTAAAATGATTGTAATAAATTTAAATTAATTATTTGAGAGAAATGACTAAAGTGAAAAAGAATATTCAAATTAGAGTTTATCTAAAGTATGCTTCGCTAAACATAATATATAAATATAAATATCTATATGTGTGTGGACGTATGTATATTTGGTGCACATTTAATTGTAAAGAAGATTCAATTTATCATTTTATACCTTCAAAACTTGATTTGGAGACTATAGAGACACATTGTCCTTATAAATTTGAAATAAAGTGGATGATATATAGGTTGTTGCATGAATGTTAAGTGTGTCCATATGTTGTCGTATTCTTTTCTTACCAAATCATGATGCCATGGATCATATGGGGATACTATGTTATGTTCTTATAATGTTCAATTGAGAAATGGTATCACTCTTTCATATTATCAAACTCTAATGATGTAAAAGAGATGTATATGAACCTTAGATTATGTTTATATACATTAGATTGCAACATAATTCAATTGTATTTCACATTTTCTATGAACTTTGGAGCATGAGATGAACCTTAGAATGCAGGGAATATCTTATATATAACTTCCTAATGTGAAATGAGAGTTCAGGTGTGAAATTGGACAATTTCAAAATGAAAATCGGATTCATTTGGAGAGAAAAGTGATCATCAGAAGCTCACTATGGGCTACCCCATAGTGAGCTTGAGTTTGCTATGGGCTACCCATAGTGAGCATAAGCTCGCCACAAGCAGACCATAGTGAGCCATTTTGCAACCATAACGAGCAATTTTTGGACGTAGCGCACCCAGATGACTATATTGAATTGATTTGGCAACCACAGTGTCTCATTACAGTTCAAGGGCGGAGCCAAGTTATTCAGGGGATGCATCTTTTAAACTAATATCATCATAAAAAAATAAAATAGTATGAAAAAATATAAAGAAAATTTCAAATAATTATGATATTTATTCTAATAATTAATTTCGACGGGATTTCATTTTTTGAAATCTATCGAGAATGACATCGTTAGTGATGGTACAAAAAAATTTCTTTCTCAATGTATGCTACTAAACAATCATTCATCCATTGGTCACATATTCGATTATGCAATTTATTCTTCACAATTTTCATCGCAGAAAAAAGCTATTTCAATTGTTGCAATTGCCACAGGTAAAATCAGAGACAACTTCAAGAGCAAATAAACTAATGGATAAATCTGATGTTTTTTTGTCTCCACCAACTTTTAAGAAAGATCACTAATTCCTTTCAAATTTTAAAGCGATTATCTGAATGCATATCAGCAATATAAATTGAAAGTTGATGTCTGAGTACTATAAGATTAGCTTCAGAAAAATCATTAGGATAGAACTTGCCCAACTTTACTAATTTATCTACATCAAAAGTCTGAAATTCATCAATTGGATTAAGACAAGTCACACAAAGAAGCAACTTCATATTTGTTTCGTTGAAACGATTGTTAAGTTCTTGAAGCAACATATCTATAACCAGCATAAATAATTCAATCCGATAATGATACAAGTTTGTTATTTGTGGAGCCTTACGTTGTGATCTCCCTCCAACAATAAATATATCATCCATGTTAGGTATTGAAATATCATGATCATCACAAAAAGAATAGACATCTTTCATAAACAATTCTCATTCTTCATCCCTCATTTTTTGTAATTGTTGTTTGCATATTTTGACGAGTGTGATGACATTTATAATATCTTGATCTTTCTCTACAAAACTAATGACAAATCATTTGTAATCCCTAACATAGTTAACATCAGGTGTGAGGTAAAAATGAAATCAATTGATTGTAAATACTTTAAAAGAAAATGTGCTTCACCTCTCTTTTCGTATTGAAGTCATTCATCTTTGATAAACTTTAATAGGTCAATCACAGATGAAAATATAGTCTTCAAACTCACAAGTGTGTCATAATGTGATCATCATCTTGTATCACCGACTCTTTTATTTTCAACTGTTTGATTCAACCCTCGACCACTCTGTAACTCACCACTTTTTAGTGTTTCAGTAACTTTAGCAATTTGACTTTCCTGTAGCTTATCTTGACGTTTACTAGATGCTCCAACCAAATTAATGAACATGTTAATCCAATTAAAAAGACAAGCAATATCAACATGGGCTTTTGCAATCGTTACCAATGTTAACTGAAGTTGATGTGCGAAATAATGAACATAATATGCAGATTCATTTTCTCTCATAATCAAAGTCTTCAGGCCATTAAATTCACCTTGCATATTATTTACTTCATCATAACCTTGACTTCTTATTCGTGATATATTTAATTTGTGTTGAGAAAGTAATAAATCAATTGCTTACTTAAGAGATGAAGAACATGTATCTTTCACATGAACAAGACCAAGAAATCTTTCTTTAACCATCCCATTTTTATCTATAAAACGCAAAAGTCATCTATTCCTTTTTAGAGACATCACAAGATTCATCGACCAGAATTCCGAATATATCATCTTTGAAAACACTAAGAATAACCTTGGTTGTTTCTCATGCAACTGCATTGACAAGATTTTTCTGAATATCATGTGAGATCATCTGTTGATTTCTAGGTGCATTTTTTAACACAACTTTAGCTATATCTTCATTATGATCGGCAAAAAATTGTAGAAGCTCTAAAAAATTCCCTTTATTCATTGAATCTTGAGATTCATCATGACCGCGAAAAGATAATTCTTGGTGTAAAAGATATTTTATACAATCAAGTGAGACATGTAACCGAATTGTATTATCATTTTTCACTTGATCCGATTGCTTATTAAGAGCAGACTCAATGGACTGATTTCGTTTCAATAAGTTTTGACATTTTTTTATAGCCTGATGATTGAGAACTACCAATTCCTCCTACATGAAGATCAAGTTTATTCTTTTTGTGTCATTTCTAAATCCTTTGGTAACAAATGCATTGCCTCCAACTTGACTTCCAATATCAACTTTAAACAAATAACAATATAAGCAATATACTGCATCTTTTGTAATACTATATTCTAACCAATTGAAGTATTGATTAAACCAATCTGAATTAAATCGACGCAATCTATCTCCAATTTTTGTTTGGAGAAAAATATGATTTTTAGGTTGAAATGGTCCTCTAAGTAAATAAGATCTCCTAATCTCATCTTGATCATTAGGATGATAAGCTGAAATTTTTCGTCTTTCACCAGAATATGCGGGAAGTGTGGTTAAATCAATTCTACTTCGTTTCAAAAATTGTGAATTTTCATTTGGAGTATCTTCAGAATAGTTTTGTATTATACTTTCTTCTCTATGAACTATATTTTGTGATCGGGGTGACCTTTTCTTGAAATATTTCTCTATTCCCATAAACTGTAAAAAAATATTAACATTAAATTTAATTGGAGCAAATTGTAAAATAATAAAGAAAAATCTACAAAATAGTAAGTAAATAAACATATCTAATTTGATCTAAGAAAAATAATATGACAAAAAAAAATTAGATAAAATTTCAATATACATTATTTTTCGAAAATCAAATGCATATAAAATCAATAATGATTAACATGCAAAAAATTGATGTTAAAATAAAATAAGTATAATGAAAAATAATTATGGAGAAAAAAATTTCTTACCTTCTCAAACTTTTTGTGCAGCTTTGAAAAAAAAAATTGTGACTTCTTCACAAAATTGAGTTAATTATATAGATGAGGTTAATAAAGTTATTATATTCCTATATTAATTCTATTTATACTCCAACACTAATTAAATTTGTTATTTGGACTCTAAGTAATTTAATTCGCTATGGGCCGGTTGGATATCAGATTTGGGCTTTAAGATGGGCCAGTTAACCTGGGAGCAGAGAAAAAAAAATTCAAAAACTGATCAAATAGTAGATTCGAACCCGTGACCAATCAATTACACTGCGCACGACTGACAAAAAACCCAACGCTTCACATGTGAACATACTGCTACTAAAATAATTTTATATTTTTAGGGGGTGCCAGTGCACCCCCTTGAACCCCCCTCCCTCCGCCTTTGCTACGGTTGAACCATAGGGAGGCACATCCGATCGAGTTAGGTTGACGAAGTGTAGTGAATCATTATGCACATCACAGTGGCTGACTACAGGCAGACCGTAGCAAGTTAGAGTTGGCTATGGTTAGGTCATAATGACCACGGCTGATCGTAGCGAAGTGAATTTCATACTGTAGCGCACATTACGCCCATAGTGGATCATATGTAATTGTAGTGCATCCTATTTCAAACATTTGATTATGTTATTTTATTCACTTGATGATATGTTGTCATGATGTTATCCTTTAATTTTTTATTTTATCAAATTCATGTTATATGTCATGCTCTTAGAGTAAAAAAATGTTGCTTGATAATTGTTATTCATCTAGACCTCGAAATGCATACAAAGTCATAATTAGGTTTAAATATATAAGAACAATTGTAATGCTTGATGTATTGTATAGAAGATGAATCATGATGAATTAGTCAAGGTGCATCAAATATTAAGAAAATAGTCGAATGCGCTTCTCGAGAGGAGATGTCCACTCACTAGCAATAATGAGTGTGGTTTCCAATATGGACCTAATAGAATAGTTGATCTTGTTAACTGATGTTATAGGCTAATATTACCCTAGAGTCTTGAACAAAAAATAATAGGTATATGATAGCGAGGGTAAAACTCAAATCGATCATATGACTAAGATGTAAATAATGATGAACATGAACATAAGATGTTTATTCACTTATGTGTTCTATGTATGTAGTGCTTCACATTTGAAATGCTTAATGTCATGCAAATGCCACATATTTATGTCTATATTGAATTGATCTATGTTTAAAGATTATGCTTATAATCATGATGAATATTATATAAAATGTATGTTGCATGATGTAGGCCGACCTTTACATATTCAAACTGGGGGATTTTCACATCTCATATTTCTAGATCCATGCAGGTGAAAATAAATTATGGACTTGGCGATAATTTGCTCATGACAGTTTTAATTCGCAGATGATCGTATTTATGTCTAATAGGCTTTGTTTTAAGTAATTAGTTGTTATGTCTAATGAACTTAGTTGTTATATTGTGAGTTGAAGAGTCTAAGACTCTTATGATGTTATGGATCTTATGTTGGGCCATGAATTTATGCCCTTGTGTGTTGTTTGGAGTTATTATATGTTCTCACTATCTTGAGTTTTATTATTATTATTATATTATGTTATTCATATTATTATGTGTTTGCTTAGTTTTGTTATTACCTACAAATTTATAATGTATGTTTAATGTTCATATAATGTCATCGAAAACTCACATGAGCCAAGTTCGTGTGTACGCGTTTTGAGAGCGTTACAATACACATATGTATTTAAATATAATAATATGTGTTTAAGAAAAATACTTATAAATACTACTTAAATAGTATCATATATACTATAATTATTTTTTTAAAAAATAATATATATATGTGTGTACGAAAGTTGAGAACTCGCAGGATGAAGATAATATTGTGCATTCTGATTCTCAAATTAGGGTGGTGGAGGATTATGTCATCCATTTTCGTCTCCAAGGTAAATGATTTTACAAAATAGAAGGCTTGATCGGGAATGCCACGCGAATATCCAAGAATTTCGCCATCTATATCAAAACTTTTTTTTTTGGTTCAGCATTTATTTGGCATATTGCACGATAAAAAAGTGTACATAATTTAATGGCCATAGTAAGCGGCTTTGATTTGTATAATATTTCCATTGAATGCACGGATTCGTAATGCATCTATCTAATAGAGCCCTGTATGACAAAAATGATATCCTTTTATGCCTAAACTTTTGTAATTTTCATTTCCTAAGCATATAATCGGAATCTATAATTAAAATGAGGATAAAATGATTATACAACACAATTGTTAGCTGTAATTTACAGTTTAAATCACAACCATCAAATACAATTAAGATTTAATAATAAATGAAAGATTTAAAGAATAGTAAGTGCAATAAATCATATGGTTGAAATTGAATGTTGCGTCCTACATTCATCAACCTCTTAAAATGAAATGCATTATGTAAATTGTAAAATATATTTTGACAAAATTGTTTATACAATCAAACTCTTGAAAATTATTTTATTATATAAGAAAAATAATTATGGCTTAACTTCATCTTCTCAATTCTTTGGTCATTTACGAAACGACTGATAATCAAGATTCCTTGTATTTAATCCATGTTCATTTTTTTTCTTTCCATGTGTTTATCCGTAATAATATGTTACTAAAATTTAAAATATTTTTTTAGAGAACTTTAATATTTTTTATTTAATAATTTAAATAATAATTTGCACAAATAAAAACCTAGAAAACAGAAAAACTTATTCCACAAGAAAAAGAATAATCGGATGTACATTTCTATGATAACAAATAAATCATATATGAATCACCCATCTTGTACTTATTTGCTTCGTATATAAAAAAAATTATTCCAGAGACAACTTATGTTTGCTTGTTACTTGGGACATTAGTCATTAGTTTAATTGGTATATAATAATTAGTTCATATTAGGTATATTTCAATATATTAAAATTTATAAGAGATGAATCCAGTGGGATTATTTTTTAATCATAATATTTTTCTAATTTAAGTATTTTCTATTAGATGAAATCAGAATAAGGAATTTTGGAATATATATTATGAAAGCTATAAAAGAGATAGAGTTGTCAAAGTTATAAAGGCACAAGAATGTCAAAAAAAATATTTGATATCATTGTCGTAACATGTCATATTCCATAATAAAAAAATATTATATTCGTTATAATATGAGATAAGAGAGAAACACAATATCACCAAAAAAGATACACATAAGATTCATTTTTAATTAGATTGTATTTTCATATTACGATTGAATTTTTTTTAATAGACGATATAAAATATTGAATAATATAAATTTTAATGAATTAATATAGAAACTTTTGATATAATATAAAAAATAAAAAATTTAAAGTCTTCTAGATTTTTAAAGGCTCTCTGAGCTGTCATAGGGATCTCTTAAAATCTCTTCAAGTTCGTTAATCGATCAGCGAGACTTCGTATTAAATGGACGATTTTATCGTCCCTATTTGAATGATTATTATATAAAAAAATTGAATTTATTAATAGTTTAAGACCGGAGACATCATCAACACAATCCGTATCTGTTAAGAAAAAAAAGTCTCCATCCGACAAAATTGAAAAATGATATGTTTTATTGACATTTTCATGCTGGATGGCTGGCTACGATTTCTGTCGCCCCACTGCGACAGCCAAAAGTTGACTACAAAGATTTTAACCTTTTTCTTATGAAAATAAATTAGTTGTCTTTGTATATAACTTTTCTTCCTTATCTGATCCATATATATATATATATATATATTAATGCCTTTATTTATGTATTTATTCACTATGATAATTAATTTAATTTAAAGATAAATTTTGAATGGTTTCATGGTTTGCATACAGTTTTATCATATACTTTCTTTCCAGAAAAAGAAGCACAAAATTCTATCTATTGGATACAGTTTTATCATATTTTTTCTTTCCAAAAAGAATGAAGCACAAAATTCTATCTATTTGCAAAATTTTGGGTACGGAATGCAAAAATAATAAATATGCCAACAACAACAACAACCAAACATAGCCAAAGTTAGTCTTTGCCCACCCTTCTCAGTTTCTTCCCAAATGCTACCTTTTTTTCTTCTCATCCTCCTTTCCCCATTTCTTCCAGGAGATGGAGTTTTGATCATTCGATGAGTAATACTTCGTCAAAATCCGATTTTGATCGTCGATGATGTCCCAAGCGGACGTCGTCTACAGGTATCACACCCTTCCATTCCTCGGTTCCATTTTTGTTTCTGCTCTGATCGAATCAGATTATGTGGGGTTCTTCCTTTTGTTGTTTCTGATCATTTTAACAGTTCTTTTTCTTCAAAGATTTATCTTTTCTCTTTCCAATCGATCTGTGCTTAATTTGCAACTGTTTTAACTCTGGGCGCCCTGGATTTCCTGGTGAAACATAAGGTTTGTTGAAATGTAGGTCATGTATTCATATGGGAGTAATCTGACAGAAGAAGTGGGAGAAGTGGTCAAAACATGGGATTGTTCTTATCATTATATTTTTTTACAAGTAGTAGTTTGTACACTTCAAATGTAGTTTGTTCTAGGGCACGTTATTTGTTGGGCTGATAGAATACAATTTCTGTTACATTTAAGTCTTACAATTGGTTTGCTTATATCATTTGGTGGGGATCTAGGGGTCAGTGGGTACTGCAATATGTAGGGTTTTCAAACCCTTCACTTTCAGAAAGAGTATACTGGTGATGGTTTCTTATTTCTTCTTCAAGGAGAATGTGCAAACTGGAATTCTTTGGTAAGATAGAATATGTTAGTTTGGATGCTACAAGTCAGGAGAATATTTGAAGATGGGAATTTTGATTTGAGGATTTTCAGAGTGAAACAGTGGGTGCAAAAAAAAAAAAAAATCAATTTCGTGTGAAGCGCGGTGTGATTGGTCCTCCATAGCCTTTTCAAGATTTTTGAGTGAACCAGACCTGAGAGGATTCCAACATCCCAAGAATAAAGATATTCATGCAGCATGTCTCATGCTTTCCCTGAGGTTCTCTCTTTCTTCTACACTTGGTCTATGTCAGCTGGGAACCCGAGTAGATTGCTTTCTCATATAGAAGTTGGTATAAGAGGACACCGTTAATTCATGTCTCAGATTATTGGCATATGATATTCTTGTCTTTTATGAAGGCATAAAAGCAATTTATTTTCATTGTGAACATTATCGTCTGTTACGAGATGTTGTCATGATTCATATTGCTTATGTATTCTGTGGACATATATATGTCTACCTGATATTGAAAGTCATATAAGTCCCAAAAGTTTTGAGAGAATACTGGATCCATTCACAAATTTCAACATGAAAGTTTGAAATAATCTCGATGTTCCTTTAAGTGTCCTTCTTTAGTTTGGATTCATCTTGATCACATTATTGTTATTATTATTATTATTTTGAGAAACTTTCATGCTGTTAATTTCTTTGTTGTTTGGTTTAAAAAATTGGATGATCCATTTATTTATTCAAACCCTCTGTCCCGTTGCAAGATTTTAATCATCTCATTCCTTGCTACTTTTATACTTTCAGCTGCGGGTCTTGTGGATACCCTCTGAACTTGAATTCTTCTAATCGGATCACGTCTGGAATTGACTCTGAGTATCAGAAGTCTGTCAAAAAAGGTGTAATTTCTTTTCTTTCTGTTGATCTAAGTCGATTCACACAAGTAGACGAAGTACACTGCCTCCCTGTTACTTGGGGTCGTTATAGATCAAAAACCAAGCTTCTCTGTCGCAAATGTGGTGTCTTGGTTGGTTATGGATATGGTGAGTCAGCACTCCTTTGCGGCTTTGATCCTTCTAGCTCCTCCTCGACCTGTCAAAAGTACTCAATAAAGATCCGTGCTCTACAACCATCAGAACAAAGTTAGACAACTTCTTGGTTTCACAATAACCGGATATGGAGAATAATTTTGATAAAGTAGGTCTTTGCCTACCTGATGATTGTTTGCTTGTTGTCTTCCAGAAGCTCCAGAGTAATGCAGATCGTAATGCGTTTGGCTTAACATGTCGTCATTGGCTTAAGATTCAAAGTTTAGCCCGTCGATCATTGGTTTTACAATTTTCTTATGATCCAAAAATTTATCAGCTTTATATAGATTATCTACCAAGGCTCTTGACTCGTTTTCCGAACCTCAACTTTGTATCTCTAGCTGGCTGCACAGAATTACCAGATTCAGCACTTATAAGCTTACGAAATTTGGGGTCAACCCTTCGGTCACTCTCATTGTATTGCTGTTTTGACATTACAGACAATGGTATTTCCTTAGTTTCTCTAGGATGCCCTAATTTGATATCCCTTATACTTTATCGTTGCAACATTACAGATATTGGGTTAGAAAGACTTGGTAAAAACTGTCACTCTCTGCAGAATATAAATCTATCTTATTGCACCGCAATATCAGATCAAGGGATCAATGCACTCTCCACTGGATGTCCCAATCTCCATTGCCTTATGATCTCATATTGCAAAGGCATAACAGGCACCGGACTTTTAGGATGTTCACCAACTCTCGCTTATATAGAGGCTGACTCATGTATGCTTACACCAGAAGGGTTATCTTCAGTTTCAAGTGGCGGCGGTCTTGAGTACTTGAATGTTTCCAGCCCACGTAATTGGATAAGAAAGGATGCCTTGAATGTTATTGGATATGGATTTGCTAGATGTCTCCTATTTCTAAATTTGCGGATGTGTCGGTTTCTTGGTGACGATTCAGTGGTGGCCATAGCACAGGGTTGTCCGTTGCTCGAGGAATGGAGCCTTGCAGTTTGCCATGAAGTACGTCTTCCTGGATGGTCTGCAATTGGGTCAAACTGTCCACATCTGAAGATTTTGCATGTCAATAGATGTCAAAATCTATCTGACCAAGGATTGCAAGCTTTAGGAGGTTGCTCTGCTATTCGAGTCTTGTATATGCATGGCTGTCGTCTAGTCACATGCGTGGGTATGGAGATATTCAAAATTAATAGACAAGATGTCGAGGTGAAGAAAGAGGAATGCTTCTCCATCGGGCCTCCACTTCTTAATTTTTTTACCTAAGTGGTTGGGAATTCTCATGAAGAGCTTACCATGCATTCTTTACTGCGAAATATTTGCCTAATACTGCGCAAGATGATTGGGATACTTGGGAAAAGAACATGAAGGGAGTCTCCCATGTATCACTAATTGTTCCATAACAGAACAGTCCTGAGCTCTTTATTTAATTTGATCTAAAATATGTCTTTTCAAATGTATATTTAGTGCAATTGTTGAATAAATAAAATTTTGTTGCACTAATGTCACTTACATTTATGATTTGGATGCCATATGTCAATGAGCTACAAAGACTGATTTTTTTTTCTTCATTCTTATGTAGAAAGGTATATTGGGTGCAGTAAATCATGTTGCATTACAATTATTAAGCTACATCTTGATTAATATATGTATATATATGTTTTTTTAATAATAATATATTTTGCTTGTTTTGCATTCAGCAGAGTACAATTCTGTACATACCCTTGTTTTGTTGATAATTATGTTGCTGCCATGGTTGTGCTGTGTTCTGACAGCTGAGATGGCAAATGGGATTATAGATAAAAAGGTCTATTGGCATTTGGCGATTTCTTCTTAAAGTCTTAGCTTAAGGATTTGCAGCATCAAATCTATTAACAGGAGATGCATCATACATTTTCCAACTAGTATACTGTGAAGCTGATAGCAACCTTTTTGGAATAACCCATGATACGGGACAAAAATGGGGACACTCTGGAACCCTCAGCTCATACAACATTATCCAAAAGCCTTAGCAGACAAAACTCCTGAAAACCAGATGCAACAAACAACCACTGAATAAGGTGATACATATCAAATAAACCTTCCTGTTTACCTTTGATTTCCCTGCTATAACTACAACATTCAAAATTAATCATAGCAACTGTTAAGTCTTTTGGCACACTGGATGCAAAAAGAGATCACTTGGCAACAAATTGATGAGACCTTCTATGTTCCTTTCTTTTGGAATTTGGCTAACAGCCCTTGTTCAGCTCTGATTTTGTCTACGAGCGCATGCATGCACTCAAATTTCAGGGCTTTCAGGAAGCTGAACCAGTCAAGCCAGATGGGTCCCTTGGCCCCAAATTGAAGAATCTCCGGTTCTGGTTTGTGGCGGGGTGGAGATTTAAGTGGAAGCTTGAGGGGCCCTGGTTCAGTGAGCCTTTGACTGTCTTCACTTTGAACATGACATTGGCATATGACCAACACAGTGCAGCAGTTTTTGGAAGATGAGTTGATTCTTTTTTGGGGTTTAAAGGAAGATTTACAAGAGAGATTCTGTCACTGACTGGTAGTCTACATTTTCCGTGGAATGGAATGTTAACAATGTAAACTCAAGCTATGTAGCAAAGTTATGATTTACTTGAATTCGGCTAAGTGGTACACATTCTGATACAGAAACTGCTGTTTCTGATCCTTACCCTGATAAAACAAAACTGTGTTCAAGGTGATAAGAAACTCAACATTTACATACAACAATGTTGCGATAATATTTCATCATATATACTACTTTATAAGAGAAAAAATGGTTTATGATCAGAACATGAAGCTTTGCTTTATCCATTTCATAAAATGAAAAAAAAAAGGAGCAAATACATTGGTGAGCAAACTGCAATTTGAGAAAGAACATGAGCTCATCAACAAAGAATCTGGAGATGGTTCTACCTGCTAAAAAGTTCACGGCTACTCTTCCTCGGCCATTACCATTCTGCTCAGAGGGCTGGGCCCAAGCTTCTTCCTTCTCAGGGCATTCCTCTTCCTGATGAACTCCATCTGGTTCCTCCTCTTCAGTTGTATCATTGCTTCCTCCTCCAGCACAAATCTCCTCATGAAGATGTCATCTGTCAGTGACTTCCCTCTGAACAGCCGGCGACCTTCCACTGATGTTCTTGTGCCAGTGACTCTCTCAGGCGGAGGAACGGCGAAGGATTTCGATCTCGGGTAGCTGTAGCTCCTCCTTGGCGGGGCATCCACGCGGAAAACCTCATTGTAGGATGAGATGGGAGCACACAGACACACTCTGGTGAAGGAAGCTGCTGCTTTTAGGGAGCTGCATTTTCTTAGCTTTGGCTTGGTAGAGCTCACCGGAATCTCGTCAGGCTTTGCTGCTGGAGCTTTTCTCACTGGCTTCCATAGAATTATCACCTGTAACACTCTTCGGTACCACGGTTTTCTGAAACATCAGCATCTGTTAGTAAGGCACTGCATGCTGATACTAAGAATACAATCGGCAAGTAAAACCAAATGATAATTCTCTACATCAGCATCATGTTCGGAAACGCACTGTGCAAGCAATTATTTACGTGTAAAAGGAAAAAAAAAATCAAAGTGAAAGCTTTTGCTTGCCTTTTCTGCAGGCTCTTGGGTTCTTGCATGAACAGAGCGTGGAGAAACATGGGAGATTTTGTGGTATGACAGTGATGGAGCTCATTTGTGGAATGGAGAGTTTGTGAAGATTGATGTGTACTTTGTTTTATGAGAGAGATTCTAAGGGTGGCAATGTGGTCCTTTCCATTCACTTTCTTTTCTTTATTGTGGGGGGTACACACTTTTGCTTTGGCAGGATTCCTTAGAATGAGGGGAGGATATTGCTAAAGATTGGAAACTAAATTTGAAATCCAGAGGAAAAGTTGGTGTCCCTCATGTTCTTTTGCCAGAAACAAGAAGAGGCCAGAGGGGCCTTCCATTGATGTAATGAGTGTTCTTTAAGTCCATAATCATGCATAGCAGTACTGTTGTGGGTCAAAGGGTTGATGCTGTCGGTATAAGTATAACCACAAGCACTAATGCTCTCACCTAATTGCAGCAAAAAAAAATCCTAGCCATTGATGGCTGACTGCTGCTTTGTGCTGTTATTTTTTCTGTATAAATCTTGTTATCAAGAAGTTTAGTTAACCTTGCAGGGCACTTTAAACAATCAGTTCTGCTGTCTTTTGGAAGGCAGCAAAGGACCTGTAAATTTTGATCTTGGTGTTGCAGAGAACAATAGCTTGGGGATGGTGATTAACATATAGCTTTGAGGCCTTTGGTATTCAAAGTCATGACTAAGCTGGAAATGTCAAAAAGCATGAAAGAGATACTTATCCATTTAAAGAAGAAGAATAATGGAGGTAAGACTGGAAGTTAGGCCATGACTTTAATAACTGGAGAACTTGTAAAGAGAAATGCTTATTTTCCCTTGTACTGCTGACGGAGAACATTTTTCTTTCTGGAAGAAGAATAAACAGAAGATCATTTTTTTCTACATAACAAAAAAGATTACCAATTGGCAAGGAATGGCATCATGATACAATGACTCATGCTGAAATGTCTAAAGCTTGAGATAAAGAAGAAAGTGGAGAAAGAGGGAAAGGGGATATGATTGTATTATGTAACACTTGAGGTCTACAGTGCTCTTTAATCTTCAAAGCAGGAGAGCTCAAAGGTTAATTATGAGATGTGATCCATGGATTGAAACATATCATGCTTAAAAAGTTCACTTATTCATCTATATATGTATTGGGACTTGTATATCATCTTTTGATGAACCTCTTGGTGCTATTATGAGCTCCTATTAACCAAAAAATGACATGATATATTCTCCAACTGTACATAAAATGTTGGAGTGAGAAAAAAGTTTCGTGAGCTGAAACTTTGTGATTGAGTTCTGCGATAGACCCTGATTTCGAGAATCTATTAGATGGTTGATAAGTTCAGTAATTGAGAAGTTACAGTTACAAAACATATTAAACTTTAATTCAACTATTTAATTTAGCATCACATCTTTAAGCATGCCTCCTAAAAAAACAAATTCTATCATCTATAATTTCCAGGAAAGATGAAATCAGGTCATATTTTAATATACAGTATGTACACAATCCATGCATATGTTGATATTTTTCTCAATCATAAGGCCTAAATTATTATATATTTTTGATGGGTCAAGGTTTCTGGGCCTGGTTCCATTTTCATATAAGATGAAAGACATAATTGATGTAGATAAGAACAAAATCAATTAGCAATGACAAGTCGAAAAATATAATGTTCATAAATTCGGATTTTAGGGGATTTCTCGAATCAAACAGCATGCTTTCAATTGACTGGTCAAATCAAAATGAAACAATTTCAGCACACATTATGTAAGTTCCCTGTCATTCGGGTTTCATGGGGTTCTTGCATGCTTTAAGTATATACATATCTCCAACAAAATCACTGTATATCTTAGGCAACTTACTAGAATCCACAGATGCGCATATGTCAAGAAAGCCTAACATTATGTTTTTTTCATAGTTTTGGAGAAAAAAAAAGGACTTCTGAGATTGATTAAATTTCGTTATTAAAAGAATGAGATATGTAAAGTGTTGGAGATAGCATATAGAGATTGATCACCCAATTTTCTTGTCGTGAATTCAACTCCGTGGTAAGTTGGCGTAAGGTTGCAGCCCCTCTGGCCGAAGGTTGAGGTTTCAAAGGCGAAGCATCCGAGAATTTTATATATATATATATATTTTTCGGAGTAATTATATATTATGATAGTTTTTTAATATGAAATAGTGAAACTTTATGTGACACTCTTAGACGTTGGAAATTCATTTCTAAATCACGTAAATTATGTGTGTATTTTTTTGCATGAATCTTGTGATCTTTCTCTTTTTGTCCATCGTTATTTCTTGACATAGACATAAGGATTGCCTAAACAAACTAATGAAGGGGAAAGACGAAGGATCATTAATTAATGTTGCATAACTATCTGCACAAAAATAAGAAGCAATCAGAAAATGGCGGTCTCCCTAATGACTGTATCAAATGCTGGTCAAAAAGCAAAGTAACTAGAAACATCTACCATGGCAGATGGCCCCCAGTAGATCATCTTTTTTTCCTTGCCTTCTGAGACATCTGTAAACATTTTGGCATCACAAAAAGGACTCCCTGCAGCCCAATGGATCAGGAAGGCTCCACAGCATTATTACTGGACATGTTTGCCTGCAGCATGGTAGCTCATGTGCCTTGTGTTCCTGCTGCCACACGGCCACAGAGGTGACAGAACACAGAAGCAAAGCTCCAGTATGCATGCGTTTGCACGTTCGCGTGCCCTCTGTGCTGCTCAGTTGTTCGATCATCGCATGCAAGTTCTTAATGACAGCTTTCTGGAGGTTCAATCTTTCGACAATAATAGAACACAACGGCTACTGTTTAAAGTTCAAACTAAAACCTTAATCAAGTACGTTTGACACAGTCGATAAATGATTGTATTCCAAATGTTAGCTCCATATTTCTCGAATAGTTAAATTAGTTAGAGTATATCTTTTCGCTCTCTGAATATTGAATTAATTATGTGCTAAAACTAAATTATTTTCTCCAATTCCATAAGGACTTGCAGCTCCAACATTGGAACATAAATCTATATTGCTATCATGCAAAAGCTCAAACACTTGAAAGTTGAAACAACGATCGGCTGCTATGAAACATGTGCATTTCTATTTTTTTTCTTCCGTAGGTGGGTATTTCTATTCCCCTTCCGTATCGAATACATATCCTATACCCAATATATATATATATATATATATATATATATATATATATTTATATAAAAGATCACATGATACTCCATATGCGTGGAGCAAAATGTGCTCCACATATCCCTTATCAATTGATTAAGTTGTGGTATGTGGAATTATAATTTAACATTAGCTTGTAACATCTTGAGAACGCATGGAGTACGTGGCTGCACTGATATTTGAAAGTGTCACAAACGATGAGGATCCACATTAATGGAAACTATGCAATTTATATCAATCTTTTCAAATTGATCAATTATGACTTAAACTTGATAAAGCATAAATGATATGACACTAATTGATAACCATAATGGAACATATACCCATAATGTAACAAAATGATAACTTATTATCATAGTAAGTTAGATCACTTGTTAATGGCCTAAACATAGTCTTAAGCTAATAACACATTACATAAGTCTTCAATACATAAAATTAGGAAAAAAAATTACTAATTGGCCATACAAGACACTTAACGTTTAATTCAATCTAGCCATGTGCAAAAACTTTCACGAGAGCATTGGCACCATTGTCCATTTAAACATGTTTACCTACAAGATCTCTTGCAGGGAAAAAATATGATGTGAGCTTTTTGCCCAGCATGTAAAGTCTTTACAATCACACTATTCAATCGATCATTATAAGGAATATATGACAATAGGACGTCATAATCTTTATGCATATTTAATACAATAACAATTAAATGCTTAAGTCTGCGATTTTATCAATTTTGATACAAATTAATCGATCAATGTTATGCACAATCAATAACCTTAAGTTTCCTAATGTTCAATATTGATGACAATATGTTCATGTTAAATTTTATATTATATTTTTGTCATTTGATAATTGAAAGTCCATCTTGTGACTTTCTTAATTGTCTCCATATAATCGTCCTCGTAGGAAGTCACTTTTATTTTAATATGAATAATGCTCATTTCAATAATAATAATAATTATTGATTAGGTAATTAATCGATTATCAAATGATAATGTTATGCTCAATTCAATCAATTTATGTGAACAATTAATAAACATAAAGACTTGAGTACACCGTGATAATTAGTATAGTTAACTACATCATGGAACACCCTTAACTCCATGAAATTTGCACGGAGAAATCTATTAATCTCCGTGTCTAGATCAATAAACAATATGGTGATAATCTAACCTCCAATATGCAGATGTTCAAATCATACTTTAATATGTCAATTTAATCAATCAATAAATTAACATTTTAATTTATTACAATTACGCATGCTATTCATGTTTTAAGTGAATGACTAATAAATTAAATTATATAAATTGATACAATTGAATGAATTTGAGAGCCAAATGAGAGCTCATTTTGATGGGTTTTTGGGTCCTACTCCTCACTTTCTCTCTTTTTTTTATTTTACTTTTTTAACCGATGTTACATTAGATTAGATTATATTTTTTAATATATATTTTAAAATTACATCCTTTTATTAATAGGTAACACTTTACTAATATTCTTACATTGGAAATCTCGTATAATTTTATGTAAAGAGTTAGGTCTTCACAATGTTACTGCAAATGTATAAAAAAAACTAGAGCCTCAAATTCTCATAATCCAAAACTTTCATTGCATCAATTACTCCATGTATATAGTTACACAATAGATACATAACACATACAAAATTTAAGATCAAAGGTTTTTTCTTTAAACCTCCCTCGAACAATCTTGCAAAATTAAATAAAACTCAAAATTAAAAAATCGGACAGAAGTATGCTTAAACTTTATTTAGTCGGACACAATAGTTCATCCATCATCTCTATTCAATTATCATTAAATTTATTAAATATCCCTTTTATCCTCGAAAAATTTTAAAACTAAAAAAATCCTCCCTTCCTCTCGTCGAAAAGCGATTGAATTGACGAGCGAGTGCTTGCCCCGTGCGCAGGTGAGCTCCCACCAAGGGCGGAGCCACGTGCCTGCCGGCGCCTGCACGTGCAGGCACGGGCTCCGCTTAAGTTTATTCTATAGTCGTGCTTAGCATATTTAGTTTGTTGCTCAAATGGATTGGAATCACCAGTTCAGTCCTCTCACCAGTTTTCGAATCCCACTGGCGATTTTTTTAACTCAATATTTTTTCTCTCTAGTGATCTCCCATTCTAAAGATTAATTAATATTTACTCTAATTATTAATTCTTTAATATAATTATTACTTCCATTGATCTTTCTAATCATCAAACTCTAACTTGACTAGTCCCTCAAAAAATTGTTTTTAGATTATTAATTCATATTTGAGATCTCAACTTCTTAAGCACATTTATAACTTTATATATATATTTTTGTGCCTTTAACTCATGTTTTTTTTTTCTTTTAACTTGTCATAATTCAATTAGTTCTTTTGCTCTTATTATTAATAATTAATAGTTTAATAGTAATTACTTGTGTTCTTTCTTGTTTTTAATCTAAATATCCCAAAAATCTTTTGCTCTTATTATTAATAATTAATAATTTAAGAGAAAAAGTTCAATTAGTTCGTTGATTTTTTGGTTGCTTTGATCGCCCTTCAAGTTTCTTTGTTCGTTAGGTACATTTATGATTATATATATATATATATATATATATAATTTTTTCCCTTATTATTTAATTTTATCATAATCTTTTACCACAAATATAATTACTTGTGTTTTTTTCTCTATCATGAAAATCGAGGTACTAAATTATTTGTTATATTTATTTTGTTAATGTTATATAAAAGTTTATTATATTAACATANGAGTAAAATAATAATTTAATCAATCGAGCAAATAAAAATCCAGATGTCTAGATCAATCAAATCCAAACGAAAAAGTTTAGACCTACTCATGCTTAGACCTACAAAATAGTGCATTAGTTATTGAATTGCTACACTAAGTTTATTACAAAATAAAAAAAGATCACAAGTAAGCAAGTACTTACACCTAATAAATAATAATGATACGACTACTAATACTAATAAAAGTAGTAATATAATATAGAAGTTAATAAATTAATGATATTGTGTTATGCATATTTTTAGTTATTAAATCTTTAATGTATCATTATGATCTATTAGTAAATTTTTTTATATATGAAGTATAATTCTTTATAAGATTAATTTCGATAATAAATTATAATCATAAATTTAAAATTTAACGGCAAGGATTATATTTCACACTTGAGTAAATCACTTTTCTCAAAAATACCGGTCCACCAAAACTTTGTAATAACTCTCCCGCGCCTCGCCGGCCGCCGCCCTCGCCGCCGCTGCCACCATGGTGACGACGAGGCCGGCGGAGGACACTTCGGCCCTTCACGCGCGGCTGATCAAGGTGGCCTCCCTCGACCGGGCCCTCTACAACCGCCTCGTCTCCCTCTACCCGCCCGCCGCCGCCCTTCGCCTCTTCCGCCGCCTCCCCTTCCCGCCCTCCGCCGTTTCATGGACGGCCCTCATCTCTGCTCACTCTGCCGATCCCCCTGCCGCCTTCCGCCTCCTCGCGACCATGCTCCGTGACCCCACCTCTTCCCGCCCTTCCCAAGCCACCGTCTCCGCGCTCCTGAAATCACTGTCCTCCTCCAGCCTTTGCCTCTTCTCCGGCGGACTCCAGATCCACGCTCTGGCCCTTAAGATCGCTCTTGTCCGCCTTCCATTTGCCGGCTCTGCCCTCGTCCATTTTTACTGCAAGGCCGCCCGCCCCACGGACGCCCTCCACGCGCTCGATGATATCCCCAACAGGGATGAAGTCTGCTACGCCGCTGCTGTCGTCGGCCTCGCCCAGAACCGCCGCCCCAATGACGCGCTCTCAGTATTTGCTTCCATGCACTTGGACGGCGTATCCTCCACCATGTACAGCATCTCTGGAGCGCTACGTGCAGCATCACAGTTGGCGGCGCTTGAGCAGTCCCAAGTGATCCATGCGCATGCCATTGCAATCGGATTGGATTGCAATGTTATTGTTGGGACTGCGTTGGTGGATTCTTACGGGAAAGCTGGTATTGCGTCTGATGCAAGGATGGTGTTCGAAGCATTGGCTGGGGATGCAAATCTGGTTGCATGGAATGCAATGCTATCAGTCTATGCCCAACAGGGCGATTATAAAGAAGCATTTGATATCTTCGATGAGATGGTGAGGAAGGACATGCGGCCCGATGAGTATTCGTTCTTGGGAGTGCTCACTGCTTGTAGCAATGCTGGGTTGGTGGATGAGGCAAAAAGTTGGATTGAATTGATGAGCTCACGTTTCAGGGTGACACCGGGTGTGGAACATTATACATGCTTGATAGGTGCAATGGCCCGCACAGGGCGCTTGGGGGATGCGGAGCACACAGCATTGACTATGCCCTTTGAACCTGATGCTGCTGTATGGCGGACTCTGCTTTCTGGTTGTGTAGTGCATCATGCAGTTGAAATGGCTGTGACTGTCGGCCAGAGGCTCTTAGAGATCAACCCGAATGATGATTCAGCATATGTTATGCTGGCAAATGTATATTCTTCAGCAGGGAAAATGAAGGACAGGGCCGGGATGTGGACTGAGATGAGGGACCGAGGTGTGAAGAAGGAAGGTGGGAGGAGTTGGATTGAAGTACGGGGAGAGGTGCATGCATTTATCTCAGGGGACAGGAAGCATGAAAAGACAGTCGAGATTTATGCCAAGCTGATGGAGCTTACAAAGGAAGCCAAAGAGTTAGGCTACAAAGAGACTGATACAGGGCTTTGGTGCCACAGTGAGAGGTTGGCGCTAGCTTTTGGCATGATGAGTGGTTCTGTGCCAGAGGGGAAGACAATGAGGATTGTGAAGAATTTGAGAATTTGTGCTGACTGCCATGAATTTTTTAAGTGTGTCAATAGGGTAATTAAGAGGGAGATTGTGGTGAGGGATGCCAATAGGTATCATAGATTTGAGGATGGTTGTTGCAATTGCAAGGATAACTGGTGAGTAAGGATTGACATTCATATTCTTATGGCTCAACATGGAGTTTCAATTGAAGAGGAGACAAAGGTGCGTCACTGAAAATTTTGTATCATTTTAATTGAACTTTACCATATGTAATGCCTTATTCAAATTCATTCCAAAACAGAAACATTTGTAGTTTTTTTTATCTCAAAGAAAACATGAAACATGGCAACCCTTTCCTTATGAGTAGTGACCATTATTTAGTTTCTATTGGTATACTTCTTAAGAGTTTGAAGAATTATATATAATATAAACCTAAAATAAATCATTAATCTCAATATAGAAGCAATACAGCAATCATCAATTATGCTAGAGCCAAAACTGACAAGTTGGAGGGACAGTGAAAGATTATGTCTTTGTAGAATGGAGGAAGCAGGAAGACTCAAATAAAATAAGTATGAATCCGATATGATGTCAAATATGGATATCTTTTTTCTTTGTTGTGAATTTTCTTGAACTCCTTTCTTCTGGATTACTTCTTTGTTACAATGCTAACTTGTTCCGATGTAGTTCTTTAGTTGATTAAAGTTAAACAAGATCCTCAACGGTGCTTCTAAAGAGCCAGTTCATCTGAAGGACTATTCTATTGCATTTGGAAATCCATTTGTAACATTGGATAATGATGTAGAAAGAACAAATGCACCTACTGTTGCCAAGTTCTTTCATGTAAGTTCTCTAAGAAAAGGTTCTTTATTGTAAAATCTATTTATTCTGTTTTATCACATTCTGTAGTTACTAGGAACACGAAGGACGTCAAATGCACAGGTCTACAAAAACTTTTGAGATAATATCTATGTCTACTTTTTTTTTGATAGAAAATTACATTGCTGATTGCATGGTTTTATCAACATATAGGTGGACCATATGACTGGTTAGCTCTTGCAGAATCACTGATGTATGACTGAAAAAGATATTATCTTCTGTAGATGCCAAAGTCCTTATGTACTGGTGGTAATTTCAGGCACAAAATAAACTCATTTAATTTATAAATTTGTTCTCCCTAGCGTCCGTGTTATCATTCTCGTATCTATGATTCCCAAAAAAAAAATATCTTATCTATACACTGTGTAATCTGCTTTCATTATTGAAAGCACATGTGATGCTTACCAATTACGTATCAGCGTCTGAGCTCTGTTTTTGACCAAACTTTCACTGAAAAATTGGATCTAGTGGAAATATTAAATGTTCCCGAACAACCCAGAGACATCAATGGCTGATCTTTTGTTCCTGTGTCTCATTATACAAATACATATATGTTTATACTCAGATGAATTCATTAACATGTGTAATATATTTTTGTTCATTGCACACTAACAAGGGACAAGGCTATATAACATACATAATACATCTTAATATCCTGGTAATTATAGTTATGAAGGATGGCTGTGTGACTTAATGGGTAATGCCATTTGATAAGCTGAGGCTCTGCTTTAAAGTATTGTATGAGAAAATTTATTCTTTTCTCTTGAGGGGTAGAAGGTTTGATAATAGCTGATAAACTTTGATAATAACTAAGTTTATGTCTTCAAATTTCTAAATGCTAGACTTCACATAAGGCATGAATTGCGACTTGGATCTTTTCTGTTAGATTGTTTCCTTATTTCATGCAAAATTAAACTCTTTCACCGGCACAAATAATCAGTATTGCTTTTGTGAGTAAAACTTGGCCATTTTTATTTATCTTACTGGAATATTACAATCAAGTAGTGCCTATCCATTCACTACTGGTGGAATCAAATATTGAAACAAAATCTAGATTTTGATGATAATGGCTAGACCTGGCCACCTTCAAATGGCAATCTTCTTGATGGCATCCCTAATGATTTAAACGTGTCAGTTGAACAGAACAAGTGTACTGTAGTTCATTCTCACCTGGTTGTCCTTCGGAAAGGAATCCGTTCTTGGATTTGTGAATTTTAAATACAGAGTGCCCATAGAATTCTCACCTTCTTTTTCATTTTTCTTTTGAAGTTCTTATAGTGGTCAGTTTTTGTGATTTCCCTATATCCTTAATTACCACCTTTTCATACATTCGATTGGAATTATTAAAAAAAAATTAAGATAGTTAAAATTCTTATTTGAAATGTGGATAAGGTGTATAATTTTAGCTATTTCATTTCTTTTATGCAAAAGGCAGCACATTTACTCTGATTGTTATGTTTTTGTATGCCAAACATGCTTGTAATGTGGGCTCTAGAATGTGATGATAAACTTAATTTATATGCTTCATTTGTCATGGGTTACTATGTTCCTTTGTGGGTTTTCTGCTAGGGTTTTATTCTCTATTAGCAAGCAAGTTCCAAGGATATTAGGTGTCTGATAACCGTGAGAGTTTCTAAGCACTCATGCCAATATATATCACAATCTTGCACATAGAAACCATTCTAGTCACTTGTTTTAGAATAAGTTTGTTTATTTCTAGTTAATGTTTATAAAATAGCTTATAAGACCTAGGGATTTGACCCATTAAGGGTAGAAAAATATGTACAGATAAGAGTACCTGACTTGCACCATGGAGAATCAAATTTAAGATGTTTACAAGATATGGACTTGGACTATAGTTAAGCCTCTAATGGTATTATGATAATATGAGCTGTAATCATGAAAATCACTTAATGCAGCTCTAAGAGAGCTCATAAGTCTCTCAGGACTTAAAACTGGTCATGTAAATATTCAAACGTCTTCTCATTTGGCTTTTGCATGATAAATTTATATTTTTTGTCCAAAAGTCAGCATCCTATTGAACATTTTATTTTCGTCAAATCTCTTTGGGAACCTCTGCAAACAGGAATCTGATTTCCTGGCAATGCCAGGGGATATTGCAACTAAAGGGCTTCTGGTGATCGGTAATTTGGGCTCCTATAGAAAGTAATATTTCTTTCGTTATTATGAAATTTTATTGCTCAATTCCAGGTTATATCTATTTGACTTTCAATTTATGAACTGAGCTGAATCGAGCAAGAAATGTAACACTATGAGCCGTTTTGACGAACTTAATCCAGTGTATCTGAAACTTCAATAATTTCTATGAAAATATGCTTTTTCTGGTTTATCCAAGTTTATTCAAGGTTTTCTTTTTTTTTTCAGGCAATTGTGGCAGGGGACACCAGGTTGCAACTATTGACCCTGTCGCAGTCCATGTTGTGCATGTGGAGCAGCTCAACTGATTCTGGCGTGTGTTGACGATAACGACAAGTATAACTCCTATCCAAAGATGCAGCCCTTGCTGAGGTCCAACAGCCGGTCATCCGTGTGCCGACAGGGTGAGGCTGAACTGGATGATATGTGCTTTTTGCTGCTGATGTCTGACGACAATGACTGCCTCACCTGATGATACATATCACCACACCGTAATTGGCCTTATGCAGAGTGGAGTGCTCCTCCAGCGTCATTTAACACAACCGCCGCGCTCGTGGTATTTGACCCTAAGGAAGTCCTTGTTCGTGCCCACAAATTTGTATCGAGCTACCATGCGCCACCACTGTCAGTGGCTTTGCCAGAATAAAAATGCAGTTCACTTTCGGACCTTTTGGCCACTATACAATACATTAAGTTCCAGTCATTGTAGGATGGTTTATACAAATGTGCAAAGTTTATCTTGCAGTTAGAATGCGTGCTCGAGCACCTTTCAGAAAAAAAAAGAGAATGCTTGCTTGAGCAATGAGTTATAGGTTCGTGCAGGGGATATCTAGTTTAATTTGTGTCTATATACAAAAGTATTATTGTGAGAGTTGCGATGAAATATTATACAAAACTTTAGGTTCATTTTTCCCAAAAGTGACTTTTTTTTACTCTATGGGGCTTATTTTTACATTTGTATTTAAATCTATATTGTTATTCACTTGCTTCTTTGAACTTTTTTTATTTAGTAATTTGCTCCCATCCAATTCCGTTCTGTATATTTCAATTATAAATTATTAAATTCTTTTTTTATTCTTTTAATTTAAGTAATTAGAATTAAAGACATTACAAAATATGAAACTAAAGTTAAATTAAGCCCTTCATACCTTTTCTTTTCTTCTTTTAATATTGTATTGTATAATATTATGACTATATTATTTGAAAGAATAGAAGTGCTATTAATAATTTAAAAATTGAAAATTATGGAAAGTTCCACAAAGACTAAGAAAGAGTTTCAAGAGGTTTTTCATTTATTTGAACTTTTTTTCTTGAATAATTTATTGCTATCCGATTCCATTATTTAATGCTTTTACTTATTACTTGTTTTTTTATTCTTTCTTAAGTAGTCATTTTAAAGATATTATAAAATAAAAAAGGTAAAAAGGCACACTTCATTTTCTTTTCAACATTTTTCTTAATTTTAATATTTATTTTCACTATATGACTTATGAAGGAAAAATGTTATTTAATAATTAAAAAACAAATAAATAATAATAGAAAATTTGATAGAGATGACATCACTTTAAGGGATCATTTGACGCATTTCTGTTTTTATTAATCAGTGGATTGCCATTTTTTATAAATTATCTGTAATGTTTGATAAATACTATTAATATAATTTAAATTGTTAAATAATATATTTTGAATTTTAATAATGTATTAGTATATATAACAAAAGGAGAAAAACAAAAGAGCGAGTTGAGATAAAATGAATGAAGTTTATATTATCTATTTTTTTTTAAAAAAATAAAAAAGATAATACTGAATGATATTATTTTCTTATAAAATAAAAACTTTAATTGAATAAATAATTTTATTAAAATACATATTATTTTATTAATAATTTAGAAAGGCATCTCAACAGCAAGATAAGAAGAAATAAACTAAGAGTACATAACACTTCAAAACTGAGCTGGACGTAGGAAATTAGGCCCATATTAATTGGGCCATGTATCGTAAACCAAGTCGGATATATTCGAACTCGTGCAGCAGTATTAGCCGTTCATTTAGCGAAGCAACGGTCAGGATCTCGTCTTTTAACACGATGGCACGTAGGTCGTGGCAACGGTGTTGGACTCCACAGAAGGGTCGGTTGTTGTTGGAGCAAGGCGAAGCGCTCCATTGCCCTCGCCCTTTCGCTTCGTCGTCTCCGGCGACGGCGTCCGGCGGCCTCGTCGATTTCGTTCGATTCGCTTCTGCCGTATTGAGGTATATTTATCCAGGGATCACTTCCTTGTTCTTTCTTTTAGGTGATTTCACCTCCGCTTCTTCTCTATTCCGCATGTAATAATCCTTTTGTGGAGTGTTTTTGTTCGATTTGGATTTGGTTTAGGGATTTATTTTCCTGTTTTTTTTTTTTAGTTTTTTGGATGAGGAATTCTTGTTTCTGAGTAGGATTACCATTGCTTCGAACGCCACCCACTAGGGTTTTCGTGTGGATTGCGACTATGAACTAAGGTTTATGGGGTTTTATATTCCATTTACCATTTGGTCGGTTGGAGCAATGTTGCCGTCGAGTGGTAAGATCGTGAAGTGGGTTTACGTGACTGTCTAGGATTCAGTTTATTGATTCCTTTTTCCTTTGCTGGTGAGTTGAAGTCCGAACGTAGAACGACATCAAGCAAGATTTGTAGTCAAAAGAAGTGGAACATTCTTGTTTTAAGGTAATTTTTTTTCCATTTTGTGCATTTTGTTTGATGCTTGGCTGTAGATCATCACGTTTGTTTAAGCGGCTTACATCTAAAGATGGATTTATCTGTTTGACGTTTCGATGTAACCTGTTAAGAACCTATGTTTGGTTTCGAGGTTATTGCTTTATTTGATTGTGTGTTGATCAGCTTCTGTGTAATGCATAGACAGTGTATTTAATGAATGGATGTGGATTTACCAGAAAGGAAGAACCGAAGAATATTACGTTGCTTTGTGTAAAACTATCATAATGACTCTACACACAAAGAGAGAAGGGGGGAATGAAAGGGATTCATGATTATTGATAATGCATGTTTTGGCTGGTGATACTTTGTCCAGCTTCCTTTATGCTAAGAAGTTGCCAGGTTCTATTTTCAAGTTGGTAGTTTCACCAATTAGTATTCGCATCCTGATACAATAGTTATGAGTAAATGGAATTTACTTTGTTATCTCAAGGTTCATTCGGTCTAAAGTTGTTTTTGTTACATTAGGCGCAATGTTATTGGGTTAATTGTAATGTAATCCTCTTATTTGAAATTTCTATTACTAAAGATTATTTCTTTTCAAAATGATAGAATCTATTTATGGTAATTGTTAGCATCATCATTACATCTGGCTATATGGACAAAATTAATTAGAAATCAATAGATTGTTGCATCACCATCCAATGCAATGGATAACATGAGGTAGGTGCACGCGCGGAAAAGACCGTCAAATATGGTGGTCCCTGAAGGTTGGAGAATTATGTGCAGCCTCTCTGGAGTTGGGATAAATACTTTTAACACGTTTGCTTTTACGTGGCTGTTGATTGATTGTGTATGTTTCTTTTTCTCTGCACTCTATCAGACTAAATCACTAAGGTGGTAATTTTGATATAGTATTGCTGACGTTTATTACATGCTCATGGACTGGTAATGAATAAATGAAGTCCCAATAACGTACATTGACTAAATATTCCTATAAAAAAAACATCAACTAGGTATAGCTTTTCTTTCTTTTTTTGATATCCTGTTGGGGCAAGTGGTGTTTATAGCTATTATGCACTTGACTAACAGTTACCCCCATGATCAAAGTGGCAACCCTGGGGCTTGAACATGGAAAAATACGAGCTCTCCGCGTCCTTCAATCCAGGACTCAGAACCATTAAACATTTGAGCCAACCATCCTTCGTTGACTAGATATAGAAATTTTCTGTAAACTAAATATTAGCAACTTTTCGTTTACTCATGACACAGTTTTTAGCAGCAGATAATATATTTTATTGGTTTTCTATAACTTCAAGTGATGGTTCTGATCAGCCAAAACACATATAAAAAATAAAATTTATCAATCTGGATAAAGTTTAACTTGGGTATCATGTTACAAGAAACTATCTGCTTTTGGATAGCATCAGTCTATCATCTCTAAAAAACAATGTCTCTTTTGATTAACTATGCATGCATTATGTTTCATCTGAAGCCCAGATTGTTGAAAAACTGCATATGTTTTATGCACAGTGCATAACTGCACCAATAAATTAAATCTTAGATTGAACTGTTGCTGTTGAGAGAATATTAGGTCATTGAGCAAAATGTTTCTCTTCTCGAGTGTTCACATATTATCAAAATAAACCTCTTAAGTTGTATACCCCAAAGATCGAGAGATATTTGTTCGAATGAACTTATGGTTGCCTTATCTTATGTATTGTTCTCATCCAGGTCTTTCTCAAAAAATAGTTTTCAACCAGGTATAATTGATTGCAGATGTCTTTGTATGTGGGTCATCTTTCACCTCATGTTAGACCAGAAGATCTTCTGCGGGTTTTCCAGAAGTTTGGACCATGTAGGGTACAGCTCAAAGATGGATATGGCTTTGCAGTATATGAAGCAAGAGCAGATGCAGAAAGAGCTCTTCGGGCTTTGAAGGGGACTTTTATATGTGGGAAACCAATTTCGCTTACCTGGTCAAATAAACAACCTCGACATTTTCATATACCAGCAAGGATTTCCAGGGTTTACGAACCATTTCATCGAAGAAACTCAAGGGAAGAGAACAATAGGGTTGGAGTCAGGGGCTTCCATGACCAAACTGAACCAAATGCTATTTCTGCTCATGCATCACCAAATATTCATGAAGGGCGCCATTTGGATGATGTACTTGATAAAGATGCAGGTCGATCATCTGATGATGTCGTTGATATTGAAGGGGATAAAGATGCAAATTTACAGAGAGTAGTGAATGGAAATGCTACAAGTGATCGGTGGGGTCAGCCTGGGACTGACTCATTGAACAGCCATGGGGTAGAGAATGGAAATGATTTTGATCGGTATGAACCTTACCATGGTCACAAGGATGATAACGAAAAAATAAACATGGATAGCTCATATGGTTCAAGGGAAAGAGGGAGAACTCGGGAAAAAAGGTGGAGGAATGACTCTGACTATGATACAGGGAGGAACTTTGAAATGTCAAAGCCCCAACCAACCTGTTATAACTGTGGTCAAATGGGTCATATTATTCGTAATTGCCCCGCAAATGTTCATAGAGAGAAGTTTCGCAAGATTAACCTCAAAAGAGAAGAATTGGATATCAGGGATAGAGGAAGGTTAAAGAGGCTGAGATACAGTTCAGAGGTGCAGCCTGATGGCAATGCAAATCCAGTGATATTAATGCACCATAAACGTGACAGAAAGGAATCTCATTCTGGAAAGTTTGAGAGATTATCCAGATCAAAGGGTTTACCAGAAAGCAAGGAGAACCAGTCAATGCACAAAGGAGATTCTCAGTCCAAGAAAAGAAATAAAGTGGAACATAAAACTTTGAAGAGATCGGTAAGAAGAGGTCGAGCTAGGAGTTCTAGTATATCATCCCCTTCTTCTCGATCACCTAGAAGTAATTCAGATTCACACTCAAAATCACGTAGAACTGTCTCAGCTTCCAGTTCTCCACACTTAAGGTCTGGACCTTCTCGGTCTCGCTCTGCTTCCTCCAGCTCGAGGTCTGTTTCCAAATCATCTCACTCAAAATCATTGAGCTCCAGATCAAGGTCAAAATCCAGATCTCCATCTAGGTCCAGTTCAAAATCTTTTTCCTTATCTGTTTCACTGGAACGTAACAAGCAAACTGAGATGTGCGCGATCAGCTCTCTAACAAATAATGTGGAAACTGAAAACCTGGAGTTGGAGAACAGAAAAGCCGACAACGCATGTTCAAATGTGGAACAAAATCCAAGGACATCACTTGAAGTGGATAATGAGAAGAGCATGGAACAGCCTGGTCACAGTGGTGGTAGTTCTCAAGAGCCTCCATTTAATATTGATCATAAAGAAAATATCGATCGCAAGGAAAGTTTTCCATTATCAAATCGGCATCAGGATACTTCTGCTGCTTTTGTGAATCATCAACCAACCAATGAACATCTTGAAAGACCACTCTCAGAGTTAGAGAAGCAGGCTCCCCCTGATTCTGAAACACATGGTTCCACAGGTATCACATGTCAAGAAATATTCTCTGCTCTGAGACATTATGGTCTAGGGACTTCTGAAGAAGGACCAACAGCTTTAAGTGTGGAAGATCACTTTGGTGCTTCTCGCTTGTGGCCATGGGAAATAATTTACTACAGGCGGATGAAGAAGGGTCCAATTTGCATTGAGAACTATGCCAGACGACTTGACCAAAACAAAGAATTTTGTATTGTGGACAAGTATGTTAGGAGCAGTAGTGGTTGGGGCGAACCGACTAAAGATGATTCGTGATTAAGTGTCTGGTGCCGTGCCTTTTGTCTCTGTTCTCTAAGTTGGTAATTATTGAGCATGGTGCTGTTCCATGGATGATATCTGGACTTCTCCAATGCTCTCCTATAATCTGGTAAATTGATCCCTTTTCCTCTTGAGCTATATACAGTAATCCTTGTAATTTGCCAAAACTTCTGCTGTCTAAGCATCTTGGTACAGTTATTCATATTTGGATACATTTGTCTGACTGTTCATTCAAGAGTTCAGTTTATGAACTCATCTTTTTGCATGACAGCCTGTTCTTCTTTCCAATGTACTGTAGCAACAAACAACCAGAGTTTCTTCATTCCACGCATTTATAGTTTGCACGTGTTTCTCTTGATTTTATTATGTTAGCAGCATCCAAATTCTGGTTGCGACCTCTTTGCCTGCAGCTGCATTACATAGCATTTTGTTAATTCCTTTAAGCTTGTGTGAATATCATCTACTGATGATTGGAAACGATGCAATGATGAATGAGAGAGCAAGAGAGTAGGGGGATGTAGAACAAAGAATACTTTGCATCCCCAAATAATCTTTCCTTTTATGCATTTGGAAGAAACTGAATAATATGTCGTAAAAATGCTATTCTTAATCTGGTGGAATGAAACATATGAGGTGTGGGAAACCCGAACATGTAGATGAGTGTTCATCAAATCCAAAAATATGAGTGCTTGTCAAGTCAGCTGACCTTACCACAAATTATAATGATCTTGATCTTGTTGAGTTAGGGATGAAAAAAATTCCAAACCCAGTTTCCTACGTAACAATATTGTTTAATTATCTTTTTATTTATTATCATTATATTTTATATCATTTATTAGTATTCTATAACTTTTCTGTTTGCGTTATGTTATTCCTTCATTATCTTTTATATTTTTCTTATATATATTTTATCCTCGGATCTAAACGAATCTGATCTAAATTTGGTCGAGATTGAAAACTTTTTATGCAAAATCGACCTAACTCGTGAAAATCCCCACATAGCTTAAACTTTTTTTATCCGCTCTTTTTCCATCAATTAAATTAGTTTAGTCAGTAGGTAGCTCTATTGACAATAGGCTTAACACGAAAGAGAGAACTTTGATTTAATTTAGAAAATACTCAAATTAGTAGTCTAGTTAATGATCGATGCATTGCGAATGCGACCAAATCTAGCGATTACAACATAAATCAAGAAAAGATTATTATGAAGATCTGGTACCCAATTGACGTTAAAATATTATGAAATTAGGTGGGTGAAATGTTACATGGGTGATGCATCTTGTAGGTTCAATATTCTATGGAACCAAACCACTTATCCGGTTTGATCGCATTATCCAATTGAATCGGTTTTAGTAATTTATCAGGCCAAGTACAATGATTCTTTTTTTTCCTATTATATATGATTCCATATTTTGCTCCTTTATTGTTTATTTATCTTTCCTTCTTACTCTCTAAAGAGGACAATACAACATAAAAATCATTTTATCAATTTAGAGACTCTTCTGACTTTATTTTTTAAAAAAATCTATATGTTAACTTGATTTCTTATATGCAATATAAAAGAGAACTTTTTATTCACAAAAAATAGACAATTCTTTTTTTAAAAAAATCTATAAACCCGTACCAGATCTAATCTAATGACTAATAAAATATTTGTCTTTATCATAGTCATGGCATTATGAGATTGATGTCCATAGTTTTTTCTACTAAATAGGCACAGAGAAACTAATAAAACTCTATATTAATGGAACATGAATTCCGTATAAATTTTATTGAGACACTATTTATGCAGCATTAAATTCTTCCTCATGTGGCTCAATCCCACGATCTTGGATAAGTACCAACGGTCAACGCTACAAATATCAACCGTCAATTATTTCTCGAGATTTTTGTCGTTACGACAACTGTATAGATTATTTATTTAAGAATTAATAACATGTATTTTCATAAATTAATTAAAATGAAAAGAATATTAATACTATTTTTGTACAATGTAAATTTCATTCCAATCTTCATGAAACATTTACATAACAACCTTAGTCAATTTTTATTTTGGAATAAAATAAACGGAACTTATTTTATCTGTATCGAATACTTTTTTTGCTTTACACATTTGAATCACTATTAATTTTAACATTAATAATTGCGATATAACATAAATATTAAACTATAGCCTAACAAGAAAAAATAATTTATATTATAATCATCCATACTATAATTTATGATGTTTCATGGAGAAAAATTTCTCCATCCGATTTTTTTTATCTCTATCATAAAATACTTTTAGTTGTGATAAAGGATCATTGAAAAATTATTGCGGACAACAATGAGTTCATCATATGTTTTCACATTTGCAGTTACAATATATATATATATATATATATATATATATATAATATTTCAATCGAAAAAATCATCAAATAATTAACACCTCAACTTCTTATTCGCCAAGAATATGAGTTTTCACAAAAAAATGGAATAGCTTAATGATAATTTTTTAGTGATATTGGATGCATTTGTCATCTGATAATACTAGAACATACCATCATTTTAAAAATTATGAAGTCTTATGAATTCTAGTTTATAAAGATGTTAAAACTATTTGAATCAAATAAGATATTTAAGATAGTCGTTGTTATTTGAAGTCTTACTCTGACCATTACTTCTTCAAATTAAATATTTGGCATTTTTCAAACTAAGTCATTCATTAATCAAATTTCAGTAATTGCTTCAACTACTACTCATGTCAAATAAAATTTCTTTCAATATTATTATAAAGAAAAGTAGAACAAAAGAAATATTAAGAACTCCTACCGAGTACCAACTACTTATTCCTCAACAATAATTTTAAAAATAGAGCCTTACTTGTATAATTAGAGTATATAATTCTTAAATCGTCTAATAGCTCAATAGTCGATTTTAAAAAATAAAAAAATAGAATTCTCAGCTTTTTTTTGTTATTATAACTACAGGGGCATTTTTTAAACCATCAAGTGGCTCGAGAGGACAATAGTAACGTTAATTAATATATATTTTTAAAATAAATCACAATTTTATTATTAGTTAATTAATAATCTCTCTCTCTCTCTCTCTCTCTCTCTCTCTCTCTCTGTAAAAAAAACTGCTACCCAACAAGGCGAAGCAGAAAACGGCATCGTCACTTCATGGCGACGGAGCTCTCCGATCGCTTCATTCCAACGCCCCCCAAATCCCCAAACTCCCCGTATCTCCAGGTAATCCCTCTTTCTCCTCGTCGGATTCTTCTCCGCTGCTCCGTGAGTCGATCGCCCTCTTCGAGCTCTCCTGATCGGTAGCTGTTTCCACGATTCTCGCGTCCGATTTATCTAAATTTCACTCCTGATCGTTCTTTCACTTCAGCTGGGTCGTTTTTGGTTAAATTATTGGTCAATTATATCGTAAAATTGGGTCTTCTGGTTCAAAAGTGTAGATCTTTGTTGTTTCTATTATGAATTTTAGGATTTTTTTATGCGAAAAGAAACGGCTTTTTGTGTTGCACGGTGATTGTGGTGCGGTATATACTAATGCTTCTGGATTTGGTTGAATTTTAATGATTTGAGTGGTTTTTAATTAATTGGTTTCAGGGAATGAGAAGGGAAAAGCAGTGAGAGGAGGTGATCAACAGCTGATGATGGCTGTGAATGGGGAGGATACGAGATGGATGTGTGGCAGGGCTGGAATGGTGAATCTGCACCGGGTGAGCTCCATAGTGAGAGAGATTCGAGAGCCATGCCTTCAACATTCTCCAACTAAGGTTACTGGCAACATCTGCATTTCTGTTACTCTCCTCGAGTGTTGCTGGTCTGATTAAAAAATCATCTCTTTTGTTTGGTTCCAAGAGACTTCCTGATGCTACATTTCTTTCAATATTTGGATGACCTTTTGGCACTGACTTGTGTTCAGTATGCAATATATAATGCATGTAGTTTGGGTAAGAATCAAATGCCAGACAAGACCACGCATAATTCATACCACGTTTAGAAACCACATGTGTATTTCCTTGTAATCAACATTATATCTTTTTCTTGTAAACCTACAGAAATAAATTATTCTACTTTACTCTAATATTAATTGAATAGCAACTTTTGTACTGTCAGTTGCTGTCGTAGTATCATCTGTTATATGAAACAACATATACGCTGAAGGTCGTGTTCTATTAGTTTTTTCATTAATGAATTATGATAAAACTTTGTACGATAACTTGGTTTCGTCTATTATGTTTGTTTGAAGATGGAAAACATAAATGATTCTTTCGTTGTTTTCACTGTACTTATGACTTTGGTCTTCATAAATTCTCTAAGTTGATTGATATATTTCTCTGAAACCCTGTCTTGTTGCATTAGCCTGGAGGATTATCAATTCCAACTGACTTGCTTCTCTTTGATTATGCACGTACGAATTCCTGGATTATGAAACAATGCTAATTTAAAAACAGTTCAGCATTGTTGTCATATGCAAAGGAGTCAACTATATTTGCAATGACAGCCATAATTGTGATCTTTGTTGAAATACTTGTATCAAATTAAGTTATAGCTCATGCAGCATTGCTAAATAGGTCGTATATTACCTGATACAATCTATTGTATTTCATTTTGATTCCTTCCGCAGAGAAACAAAATGCTGAAGCCAGAAAAGTGGCAAGCGGTTTTCAATCCTGATGGAAAGGTTATAAGTTTCCGGAAAGCAATAAAATTAATTGCCTTAGGGGTAATTTCTTTCTGCTCTTTCCAGATATTCAAAAGCTTTACCTTTTTGTTTTTCTAAACTACAGTTCTAGCTAGTGTTTTGTCCATTGACTGATGGTTGAAAGCTGCTGAGTATGTTTCCTATGCTGATTTCTTATTTATTTTGTGTTATATAATTTAATGCAAAAAAGCTTCTACATTGTTGTGCTCTTTGAACTGGATATATATACAGATTTGTCTGTTTCATGGATCTCAGATCTGGATTTTAATCCAAATGTCTTGACTAAGCTTTAGAATGATTAGCTTATTTCTCACTATCTCCACTTATATAAGAGAATGCATTCTCACATTTTTGCACAAGGAAATCAGAAACTTAATTCCATGTTTCTAGTTAGTTGGGTACTCTTTCTTAAAAGGCCTCACCAAGAATATGGTTTTGCATCTTCATCTTTTGAAGAATGTTAACTTTTTGGTCCAGAAAATTCCTTATTTCCTCAAACTCTTTTATTTGTCTTATAGTTTAGGCTTTGGATTTCACTTGCAATACAATCAAATTATAGAAGTTTGATTCTTTCTGATAATATCTTTGATTTGAGACGTAGTCATAAGTTTTTTAATTTCTCATTCATTTTGTGTATGTGTATCTAGTTTGGGCTTTAATTTTGACAGCTATTTTATACTGAATATATTTTTCTTTGAAGAAGATATTGAATGTATAAAGAAGGTATATCCACATGTGCATATTGAACAAACATTAGATTTTCTGATGCCTCAATGTCTTGACATGATGACATGCAGTTATTGGGTTGTTGGGTTATAATTCTCTCTTAGAATTCTATTTCTAGTATTGTTTTAGACTTTTCTTAAGCTTGTCACAAGTGCAAAAAAGTCTTATAACTATTTGATAAATAAATGGATCTGCAGACTCCTATAATTATTACATGATTACTTTTATCTTATTTCCATGAATTTATGATATTTTTTTAAGGGGGAAATGACTAGAAATCCTGCCATCCATGTGTTTGAACTATGCGTATTGTACATGTGTGTATCACCGTAGTAAAAGGAGGAACAAAAAGGGAGTGAGTAGAAAAGAATCCCAAAACTCTTGTGTAATTTTCCCCAATTTTCTTGAAAAAGGAGAATATGCTGTAAGGATGACCTTTTTTGAGAGCTGAGAGGATGACAAATTAGCATGGTTAAACAATTTTTATCAGTGTCAAAATAAATTACTAGCAGCATACTTTCATGCATAATTTCTGATATAATATATGTGACACCAATACTCTTAGGAGTTCATATCTTGTTTTGATTGATAGGACCATGTGATGTATAAAGCAAAGTGATGTGCTTCTGCTTACCTGGAAGCAGCTTAGACACTATCTATGCAAACCCTTATGTATTCTATTTTTCTGAATTTGTCTTCATCCAACTATGGAAAATGTTGCAGCCTTAACTTTATTTTTGTGTAAGAGCAGGGCGTAGATCCAACTATAAGGGCTGAAGTCTGGGAGTTTCTTCTTGGTTGTTATGCTCTGAGCACCACTTCAGAGTACCGAAAAAAATTAAGGATGGCGAGAAGGTTCAATGTCTCTCTGTTCTTTTGATTGTTTTTGTCTTATGTTGGATGATTTCATTCTATGGATATTCTTGATTTATTTACATTTCACACATATAACAATGATTATTGCTCTCTTGTAATGACAACAATTGTAGACAAGTGTGACTTTCTTTAGAGCCAAAAGTCCGACTTTTAGTGAACAGTATTCTATCACAATATGCAATGAAAAAACCTATTTTTTTACTTTCTTTTCAGAAAAAAAATATTTCTTGATCAGTGAAAAAGGGGGTGTAGCTTGTAAAATCATACTGCTGAATATTTTCTTACAAGGAACTTATAGTACCTTTAATTTTTTTTGAAAGGTAGTACCCATAAACTAACATCATGTTTCACAGGCACTTGGTATATTCAGAATCTACTAATATTAAATTACCAGGAACTTTCTGTTGAGTGGATTGTGTTTTAACTCAATATTTTTCTAATTCACACATGCCAATCCCATAATTTTCTTTAGACTTCCATTTTTTTCCCTTCATTTTGCCTTTCTAGACACATTTCACTTCTCCTATCTGCTAATGGCGTGGATCTATCTGTATAAATATTTTCTGATTTATGTTTCTATGGAATGAAATAAGAGCACACAGAACATCTGAGCAATCAACTTATTTTCTTTGCCCAACATCTGCAGTCTTTTCACGTGGAATGTGCCTCATGATTGCGTTAGTCACATCCCAATTACATGTAGTGCGACCTTTTATTATCATGGTGCTCCGGCACAGTGCCTGTTTCTGATAACATAGACCTAATTGATGCAACTTATCATAGATACCTCTAAACCATCATGGTGTCTATGCTGAAAGTAGTTGAAACATAGATTTGTTATATGGAGTTTTTATTACCTGATATATATGACACAGAATTCTTTGAATTCCATTCCCTGTGGAATGTTTTTGTACTCTCAACTGATCAGTTTACAATCTTCATCTTGCAGGGAGCGCTACGAGGATTTAATTAAACAATGCCAATTGATGCACTCAACCATTGGAACTGGTAATCTTGCTTATGTTGTTGGATCAAAGGTGATGGATGTAAGGACTATATCCAAAGAACAAAGTAATGATAAATCTATAACAACTAGTGGGCAAGATTCTCTTTCTAATGGCAACAAGTTGGATGGATATTCTAATATGAAGAATGGTTACTCAGACACATGTTCAGATCTTCACAAGAGCTCTAGTAACTCCGCTGAGCTATTAAGTGCCAGAATGAGCAGTGATAGTGCAGCATATAATTGTCATTCAAGAAACTCAGAGAGTGTTGACAATAGTACTCAGTTTGATACTGACTGCTTTTATGATTTTCCTCCTTTGCCTGTAACAAATTTATTTCATAGTGATGATACGAGTGACAATGAGAGTAAAAAGCATGGTGATCAAAGTTTTGTCCCTAAACACACAGAGGGATTAAAGGATGAAGACATGCATAGCTTCCAAATTAACAACAATGTTGATCTAATTATGGAAGCAGATATCCCTTCTTCAAACAATGACAGGACAGATGGTTTAACCTCAAATTACTGCATAAAAGGTTCAAAGGAGTTGGTTGAAATGGATGTAACAAATGTTCTGAGGATATCAGATGTTCCAGAATCATCCATGAAGGATGAATCGATGTCCAATCTGTTGGCTGCAAACGAGGAAAGAGTTTCTGAGTGGCTTTGGACACTTCATCGAATTGGTACATGCAATTCTTTCTCAATCCAACTTGCAGGAATTCTATGCATTTTATTGTTGTCATTTTGCATGGTTACTTTTGATTTGTTTCTTTGAGCTGAGTATGTGGATTTTTCCTTGTCTTCAGTTGTTGACGTGGTAAGAACAGATTGTCATCTCGAGTTTTATGGGGATACAAAAAATATGGCACGCATGTCAGACATTCTTGCTGTCTATGCTTGGATTGACCCAGACACTGGCTACTGTCAAGGTTCCTCAGTTACCTAACTGCATAATCTCCTGCTTTCGAGTTTTTAAATTTGTAATTATGTCTGATGCATGCTGATTGTCGTCGTTAAAATTTGGTATCAGGAATGAGCGACTTGCTTTCTCCTTTTGTTGTCCTTTATGAGGACAATGCAGATGCTTTTTGGTGCTTCGAGATGCTTCTACGAAGATTGGTACTCACATTTATGTGTATTGGCCTCTTCTTAATTTGATGCACCATATTATTCTGTCAACTCTTTAGTGTAGATGTTTCTTGTCTTTGCAGCGTGACAATTTTCAGATGGATGGACCAACTGGAGTGATGAAGCAATTGCAGGCCTTATGGAAGATCTTGGAGTCAACAGATAGTGAAATGTTTGAACATCTCTCATGTATTGGAGCTGAAAGCCTTCATTTTGCATTTAGGATGTTGCTGGTTCTTTTTCGACGTGAGCTATCCTTTGATGAGGCTCTACGCATGTGGGAGGTAAAATGCTGCAGATGTTACTTCGCTGATTGTTCTAAACATTTCATCTATGCATGTGACTCCTGATCTCCACCGCCACCTTGTCTCTTATTTGTGTTCAGATAGACCTCTTTCATCTATGAATAGCCAGGCTTAATGATTTGTTGCATTAGACTCCTATGGGTCTGCTTGTTTCACAATGTGCAGAATTATCATCAAAATGAGGTTTTCCAGTAATCTAATCCTAGGATATTGTTATCATCATGAGCCGTCTTGCAGTTCTTATAACATATTTTTTATCTTTTCTATGTAGATGAGTGTCTCAGGTATTTTAGTTTATAGAAGAATATTTCCTTATTGTGAAGACTAGTCATCGAAGATCACGACTCAAAAGAGTTTTGAAACTATCCTATCTATTTGATTTTAATTACAATTGAAAGTCCCATTAGATAATGATGTTCATCACACATTTACTTTAGAGCTTTGAGAGAGCATTTCTGGTCCATATGTGTTTTATGATTTCAGTTTCTGGCAGAGCTTATGGGATCACTTTTGGCCAATACTTGTTTTATTATTCATACCTGCTTGTGAATTCTTTTGGATATAAAAGTGATGGCTCCAACAAGGGTGATGACATTCTCTCTCTCTCTCTCTCTCTCTCTCTCTCTCTCTCTCTCTCTCTCTCTCCCCCCCTTTTCACAGGAAAGGGATGGTGCACTTTGCCCTTGATCATTAGCAGGGGAAGTCCGAAACAAAAAAAAATCACCGTCTGATCAATTGGATGGTGCACATAGGAGATTTACATTTGTAAATCAGAAAGTGGGTTCACACACCACCCATTTAACTCCTTAAAAAGACCTTATAGGCATGATTAGAATATTGATAACTGCTGTTTGTGTAAAAATATGAAAATTTATGATATTTTGGATCATAAAAGGTTTTAGCATACGTGACAACAAAAATAGTTTCGTAGTAATTTGTGGTTTAGAAATGCAAGATGTTTCTTCTGTACTTAAGATCGTTTACTAAGACAACAATAACAAAGTCTTATCCTACTAGTTGGGGTCGGCTACATGGATCATACGATGCCATTGCGCTCTATCAGTAACCAAATCTTTGGATATATTATTCGCCAATAGATCTCGTTCTATTAGCTCGCCAAGTGTTCACCTTGGCCTCCCTCTCCCTCTTCTAATCGGACTCCAGATTGTTTGATCTATCCTTCTTACTGGCACATTTATTGGCCTTCTCTTAATATGACCAAACCACCTCAAGCGATTTTCTACTATCTTCTTGCTAATAGAGGCCACTCCAACTCGTTCACATATATGGTAATTCCTAAACTTATCCTTTCTAGTATGACCACACATCCATCTCAACATCCTCAGTTTAGTTACCCCCACTTTATGTTCATGTTGTCCCTTCATAGCCTAACATTCACTACCATATAACATTGTTGGTCTTATAGCCGTGCGGTAGAACTTTCCTTTAACCTTATGGGGTATTTTCCTATCACAGAGTCATGCATACATATATATACTAAGACATGCATGAAATTATTGCTTTTGGACAACCAACATAAATTGGCCAGTGTCGAAGTGAGGATATAACCGGAGGTATACATACATATATATACATACGTACATGTGTTTATATATATATACACACACACACATACACATGTGTGTGTATACATACATACAATATATACATACATACATGAGAGAGAATTTAAAACTCATCTGAATTATGCGCCAAAGGAACCTTGATCCTGCACTGGCAGATAATAGTCATATTAAAGGACAAAACAGCCAGGTGCAAAATACTCATTTCAGACAGAAAATATTTGATGGGATAGGCTACAATTGAACAGCATATGCTTCATATCCTGTTTTCTCCATATTAGCCCATTCTAACATTGACAGTTGACACTAGAAAAATGAAGCCTAACAGACACACTAAGACTACTGTGCAGATCTTATTTGCTTTTGAACATTTTCTCTCTTCTTGCTGGCATTTTGAAGTGCTTTTTTTTATATATTACTGATATTTTTTCTGCTTTTAGATGATGTGGGCTGCTGATTACGACGAATATCTATGTCAGCGATTAGAAGAGAACTGCCTTGAGCCTCTTGTTTTACAATTCAATTTAAATGTTGAAACGACAGAGAATGCTAAAGGAGATATTAAAAACACAGTATCACACAGGAGAAATGGAGAACCTTTCAGATCGTCTACTGATGGTGTTAGATCCATTTCACTCCATCCACTCTGTGGCTTGACGAGGGCCAATTTCTGGTCACAAAGTGATCTAATGTCATTTGACAATATTTCTTCATTAACCAGGATTGGTGATGATGAATTGTCTGTCTTCTGTGTAGCAGCTATTCTTATCATCAACCGCCAAAAGATTATGAGGGGAAGTCACTCAATTGATGATGTAATTAAGGCAGGTTCATTACCTTTCTCATCTTTCTTTTTTCAATTGTCACCCCAGTATCTGGGAAGCAATGCCAATCACCTTTCTCATCTTTAATGGTAGAATAAGTAAGACATTTTATTGCTGCATTATCTTTGGAATAGAACATGTTTAGGTAACCATCTTACTTCTTGTTTTTAACTAGATATATTTTGCATGTCTTCTCGAGATGTAAATTGCTTGGGCTATTCGATGGGCCAGTACAACTTAGGACACCTTGTGTATGGACTTGGGCTGGGCCAGGTTCGGCATTAAGTGAGGATGGAGAAGTAGTGTGATAAGGCAGAGGAGAAGGCTCGGGGGCATGCATCAATGGAGGATGTGGTATTTTGTTTTGAGTTGTTTGAGTGGAGAAGGGATGTGGGATTGTAGTTGGTGATGGAGGAAGAGGAGGGAAAAGACAAACAAAAATGAGATAAAATATAAAATAGAAAAAGGGGTTGCCTCATGTAACCTTGGTCGAAAGTCCTATGAGATTTTTCTGGCAAGTGGGTCCTCTGAATTTTTTTCACTGCATCAAGCTAGCCCCATGCTATCTCTAATGAGTTGGGCCAGCTGGGCTCATCGAGGAGCTGGTCAAGCCCATTTAACTGAGCCCATGCCCAACCTGATTTCCACCTCTTTTGACCTCTTGAACTGATCTTGGTTGTCAGTTTGCCTATCAATTAATAGTTGTTCAATTATGGTTGTATTTTTTCTTTGAAGCTGAATTATGGTTACGGTCATGCATGATTATATATCACTCGAGCAGTCAACTTTTATACAAGCTGTTTCTTTTGATATCAGCCGATACATCTTGGAATTTAGCAGTTGAATAGAATTTTGTTTTTTTCATGGTTAGCTTACAGTCTCATGCATTATGGAATCTGTCACAGATGTTTAATGACAATGTGCTGAAGATCAACGTCAAAAGATGTGTGCGCACAGCTGTCAAACTAAGGAAGAAGTACGCTGACAAGGTGCGGTTTCTTCTTGGCTACAAAACATTTTTGTTGCTTGCTTTGACAATTTGGCATTTATGATCATGCAAGAATGCTTATGATACTTTATATGTTTGTATGACTACTGTGTCGGAACTGCTCATTTTCTTGGCTTACCTCCATTCCTGAAATCATTTGTCTATTTTGAATCTCCCTGCAATTGATCAGTTGGTAAAACAATCAAGCATGGGAACTGTGGAGCATTGACAAAAGTAAGACTAGAATGCTATGTGGTGTCCGCAGTCTTGGTCTCGGAAGTGGCAGCACTTTATTTGACCAAATTTTGAGTGCAAAGAGACACGCCCTAGCTCTTGTTTTCTGAGATTGGAGCATAGTGTCACTCAGTGGCAGCAATTCAGACAGTCCAAAACCCATGGATCAGACTTTTGATAACTGCAAGGTAATTTGATGTTTTTCTTGTCTCTTTGTTGTACTTTTGCAATTTTACCAGCAAGTAGCCTGATCATATCCAGTTTTCTATGGGGAAAACTTTCTTTTCTTTGATCTGTCCTTGTTTCAATGATTTTCTAATCAATATCTTCGGTTACATTTGTTATTTTTCATCTATTACTCTTTCCTTCACACTAAGTGTGACAGATTATTTACTATCTGTGCTTGGCTTTGGTAACATATATAATTCCATAGTCTGTTCATCGCATATGTGAGATTTTTTAATGACAATTTTATGTGATTTTAGCCATGAAATATCATTTTACTTCCTTGAATCAGCTACATCTTTCATTTTACTTTCTTGCTGAAACCCTTCTGCACCACTTGTTGCTTCCAGTTTTGTTGAATGAAGTGTTCACATTGTGCTTTGTTTATCTGTTGAGCTCTTCATCCATTTGAGTATGAACTTACAGGAATACCTTGCTGCAGAAGTTTGTACATATTTTATATGATTTCAATATCACTAGAGAATTGCAGCATGATAAAATGGAAGCGGCTATCCTGGGACTTGGACTGCAGCTAAAGCATTTTGTTTTCTTGCGTTCTTGATAGCACAATGACTATAGATGAGCAGATATGACCACCAGCATGTATCACAAACTGATTTCTTTAGAACTTGCTGAAGAGTGGAGGGCACAAAATTAAAATGTCAAACTGTTGTATACCTGCAATTCCTTATTTAAAGAAATTCATCAGTTTTTTTGAATGTGATGATCCAGAGCGAACAGTAATACATTCTCCTCATCTTAATGTTCGAAACTGATATTTATGTTCTTCAAATAATCCATGACAATCCTTTCATAATTGACAGTTTGAGCAACACCTTTGCAATTGGCACTCTCTATTCAAGAACTATTGATGTTGCAGAGTTTCTACTTTCAGCTATACGCAGGAAATGATGCAGCCGTCGCCAACTGAAACTGTTCATGGAACAAAGGATTCCGTTGGAGATTAGATGTCCATGAATGCTGTGCCCTGGAGCAGAGATTTGACTCTCAGCACTGAAATTGTACATCTCATTAAGGTTATGTATTCTCAAAACCACTTGCCTCATACCCAAAAAATAAAAAAAAATTCTTTCTTTGCATCATTTGTTGTTATAATTTATTTGATTCAGTCTCAAGTCCCTGTGGTTTAGAATGAGCCAAGAAGGTATGGTCTTGTTTGTTGTTATCTGCCAAAGGTATTCATGTGGTGTATCCACTAGGGACAAAGAAGAGTGATATCATTTGATTTGGAAATGGTAGTTCTAGGTAAAGAGTGGAGTCTGTTCAGAGAGTTAACAAAAAAACCTCATTTTCTCCTGGTTTGATGTCTACATCATGCGATTGCATTTCCACATAGCAACAGAGGAGGTTGTAATCCAACTCGTCTGCTTGCTTTGCCAATGATTCGAAGTCCCCTTCCATGATTAAAACAAGCAAAGTTTAATCAGACATTTCTGTGCACTGGTTTAGGCAGTGAAGCCCTTGTTTAATTTGTACCATGAATGGTACCTTTCAATGGTGAAAGCCCTTGTTTCTGTTGGCATAATCCCTTAAACTACGCTTGGTTATCTTTTCTGTTTCTCCTTTTAACAGGATATATATTGATTATCTGAGTATAATTATATAAAAAACTTGCACCGAAAGATAATCAAGATGAAGTGGAATTAATTTTGCAAAAGAAATACTGTGTGGGCAAAATAAATTCAGAAGACTGCCAGTATTTAATTAATTGAAGAGCACAATTTTTTAAATTAATTATTATTTTAATTGTGATGATCACAAATTTTGAATAGTTCAACTCTGAACTAATTGTTGATGAATGAAACCATAAGTAAGAAAAGGACGTTGCTCGTAACTTGCCGTGGGGAAACTCTACAAAATTCTCTTGGCTGCCTAGACTTATATGCCGTGGTCCTAAGGATGCAAAAACATTAGTAGAACAAAAAGAACTAGAAAAAAGAAGTAATAATGTCAAACATTAAAATTTCAAGAGCTTACTTTTGATACATCAGGAATAGCATTTGTCAAAATATCTTCATCATATAATTGATCTACATGTGTAAGTTCATTTTTTGTGTATTTACTTATATACTTAAATTACATCAAAAGGAAAATAGTAAGGAACTCGCACAATAAATACAAGAAATAACAACCAAGTCACCCAAAGATGTGAGGTAAAAGGAAAAAAAACAAAGAGAAATATTTTTTTCTCAGTTCAAAGTTAAAAAGGTTGTTATAATCATTTGGGGGAGAATGAATTGAAAAAACTTTTTCTATGTTCTCTTAAAAATCGTTAAAAAAAATCTTCATCTCCTCTGTTTGTTCTTCGTTAGGATCTTCCTCTCAGTTTCTTTCTCTTACTGAGAAGTTTTCCATTTTTACTATTAACTGCTACCGACCACCCAAAGTTTTTTTCTTATTAACCACTCTACTAAGAGTTTATCCATAATATACAAAAGATAAAATAATTGTAAATAATAAAATTAAAAACAATAGTAAAATAACTGTTAATGATAAAACTATTATTAAAAAAAAGGGCATTAATCACTTTTATTAAAAAAGGATGCCACCTCTTGCTGCCGACTGGGGTGCACCATTCCCTCTCTGGTTGCATGGATGATTTTTTAAAATTTATTTTCATCAAATATTATTTATGTACTAAAATAGAGGAGAGATGCATTGGCCGTATCAAACCATCATTTAAAACAAAAACGATTAACAACAAAAGATATTAGATTATTTCCTTATAAAATAAAATAGAGAAAAAAAAATGATATGGTTGGATGACAATTGCTAGAATTTAGTCATCCTAAATTTGACTAAATCTCAGGCAAAATAAATCTAATTTTTTTCCGATCTAAATCGTTCAACAATGAGAGAATATGGTATATCTTCTATATCTTATTTTCTTTTGATGTATTAAGTTTCTATTATTTTTAATTGAAAAAATACTAGATAATTTTTCAAGTCAATATGAGAGTACATAACCTTGCAAACATTCTCTAGTTAATTAATATATCAATTAGTCTAAATACAGTTCTGTAATCTACAATAAAAAAGTAAAAGAAAAAAAATTATACTCACTGTAAAAATTAAAAAGAATAATGAAAGGTGGAGGGGGGGAGGAAAGAAACCATACCTTGCCCTTTTTCCATTTTACAAGGAGCTGCAAAATTTCAATAAAGCGCCATAAGCAACAAATACAGCTAAAAGTCCGATTTTTATCCTCCAAAACTTCTCCTTTCTCTCCAATCTCCCCCCAAAATTCAATCTTTTCCCCCCACTAACTCTACAGATTTCAGGCGTGAAGAGCTCCCCTGGTTCCTTCATCGTTGTATGGCGGGAAGAACACTCTAATTGAAGAGGAGGGTCGCAGGATTCTGACGATTTGAGGCCTGTTTGAGCGGCCTTTCTGGTTGTTGATTGCTGCTGTTGATGGGAGCGAACGCGAATCCGGACGGGCCTCATGGAGGGCCCTTGCAAGGTGGCGGTGGCGGTGGCGGTGACGGCGGAGGTGGTGGTGCCCCGACTGGTGGGAACCCTAGCAACGGGACCACAGCGGGTGCAGCCGGGGCAGCGGCATCGACGGGGGGTTCAGGGACGGCGCAGGCGCTGAAGCATAACCCTGGGCTGTCGTTGGAGTGGTCGTCTGAGGAGCAGGCCATCTTGGAAGAGGGGCTCGCCAAGTTAGTCTCTTGGTTTCTTAAGTTTGTTAGGCTGTTCCTCCAGAATGAAATATTAGAGGGAAAGATTCTTATATTTATTATTTGTTCTTAAAGTCATGAATTATAAGAGTAGATGTTTTAATCTTTCAAAAGCTATTAACTGAAGTTATGGCTCTTCATAGTCCAAGGATTTTATTTCCAGCTCTGTGAAACCTAAATTTTCTTCACATGGTTATTTGGGCTCTAAATAACTAGGGTTAGGTTTTCAATAACTAGATTTATATGGTTATTCATAATTGTGCTGCAAACCGAATTGTTTTGGATCCCTGTAAACCTTGGGTTGCAAAAGTTTAGTTACTATTTGCAATTTTTTTCTTCGATAAGAGTTACTATTTGCAAACTCGATAAACTGGTTTTGAGCATGTCAGAGTGCTTTCTGCAAAGTTTTCATGTCAGAGATGGAGGGCTTGATTGTCCTAGAATTTTCTACTTCGTGCGTGTTATAGGATAGAAAAGAACCTGGGATATGATTGTTTGATACCAACTTCGAGAAGGTGAAAATCACATGCAATGTCATCAGTCACCATTCACCGTACTATGCAACATCAATTTCGATTGTTTTTCTTACTTTTTTTCCTATGGGGTCAAAGGAAAAGTATTTTCAATTGTAAGCAATCTATTCCTTAAACTTCCAGGTTTGCATCTGATACAAGTCTAATGCGCTACACAAAGATAGCGATTCAGTTGCAGGGCAAGACAGTCCGTGATGTGGCTCTGCGATGCAGATATTTGACGGTAAGTCTGATGCTTGTAGCTCTCTTGCTTTACCAATGGTAACTGATATAGATGCAGAAGCACAGTCATTCTACATTGTTAGATGGATGATCATACTTTATCTCGGCATGTAGTTTTTGCTTTCCATATAGTAAATTGTATCCGGCTAGTTTGGGTACGTACGGTAGGTTGTGTCAAGTAACTGAAGCAATACTCACTGGTGTCCCTTTTGCTCTTGATATTGGCATTTATTAGTAGCTCCTTTTGGCTTTATGCAACTTATATGTTTTAGCCAATACAAATGGTTTTCAACTGTCTTGAATCAGTGTTGCATAGATACGGGTACGGTACCGGTATTGGTACCGGTACAGGGTATGTCAATTTTAAAAAATAAGGGTACAAGTACGTCATATATATTTAATATATATATATATATATATATATGTTATTATTTAGAAAACAACTATGTAATATGTACATCTCAAAAAAAAAACTATGTAATATTTATTATACGAAAAATACGAAATTTATGCAATAAAATATCATTATTAATTAAGATGGTTTATGGCAATATTTTTTTTTCCACTGTCACACACAATGGTATGGTGTACAACACTTAACACTAATAAATAATTATTTGAGAAAACCAATGTCCCCATTTAAACTTGCCTAAAAGTCCACCATATAAACCCCATTACCTCCTAGTGTGTACTATCTGCTGCTCTTTTCATGTCCTGATAATGAAAATTGTATTCACTCATCATGTCAAGCCTTGTCACATACTTAACCATAATCTCTCTCCTCCTCAATGTTCAGAGCATGATTTAACCAGTTTTAAACACATCAGCTGTACCCAAAAAATCATACCCATTTAAATAATATTTGGTACGTACCTGGGCGTACCTAAAGCGTACCCATATGCGGTACATACCGGGTACGGATACTTTACTATTCTGATGTATCAGTGCATTATTATCTTGAATGTTCTCTTTAATGTTTATTTTTTTCACAAATCCATTTGTCCTAGATATATGTATGTTTTTGTGCCTATTCATGTTAAGTAGATGAAAATCAACAAGAGTATGGAGAAATAGAGTGAAAATGATATGCTCATGTGCATCTTGCATAGATACCCGTACCTTTTTTAGTTGATACCTGTACCTTTTTAGTTCTGTCCACTTTACTGCCAGGTTGTTGTTTGTATTTCTGTTCAGCTACACCTTTATGTTCTTTAGTGGTGGAAATTGTTTTTTTTTAAGGGTTATTGGCGAAAACTGTAAGCTTCTAGATTTACTGTTGCAATACTTTTACATCAAGAAGACTTTTGGCATCGCCTAGTGCCATATGTCAAAAATATGTCAGAGTAGCACCATCTTTAGTGGAATGAGATGCCATGCTGAGAAATTTGTATATCATGTGAAGTCTTTCCTGAGGGTCTGTGAGAGAACTTGTGATCTTGTTTGTCACATATACCTTCTTATATATTATTTTTCCCCAACAGTAATAATTAATAAATCTAGATGGTTTGGGTCTTGTGAATCATTAGAGGGATACAAATATATATATATATATATATATATATATAATATATATATATATAGAGAGAGAGAGAGAGAGAGAGAGAGAGAGAGAGAGAGAGAATTAAATCCCCATCTTTGGTTGGAACATTTAGGTGATATAAAACCTAAATAAATATATTTGCAGGCAGTTTATATGTGGATATTCAATGGTTCATTGAATGGTTGAAAATTTTCTGATCAGCGAGTTTCATATTTCCTCACAGAAAAAGGAGAGCGGCAAGAGAAGGAAAGATGACATCAACTTGTCAAAGAAAAGCAAAGATAAAAAGGTTAGTTTCTATAAATGTGATGAAAGAACTAGAATTCTATATAAACATTGATGCATGCATTTCTATATTTGGGTATCTTATTTCAAATCACCAAATTTCTTGCTGAACGATTAAAGTCACTCTATCCAGTTTTTTGCTGAACGATTAAAGTCACTCTATCCAATTATCTTTAATCTCTGGTGCTAGGCTTTGGAAAGATGTTCTTCTCATACCTTGAAGCCATCATATGATTTCTACATGTTTTTACTTTTTTTATTTCGATGTGATGAATAGATCATCTGTATGTGATCTGCTGACATGACGAGGTTGATAAAAACGAATTTTTGTTATGTTTCTTTCATGAGTATCTTTTCAAAATGAGTTTGGAACCCAGGAGGAGATGTAATAACCTGATGTAGCTCAAAGAACCAACTAAAAGTTTTGGTATGTTTTAAAAACAAGTTCTGGCATGGAATTTGTTTTAACATGGAGCTAATGCGACCAGAATCTTCCCAGAAAACCTATCATATTGGCCAACATGGCCTTTAAGCATTGTCATTTTAGCAAACATCTGTGTGCTAATGTTTTTTACTTGTTTCTAGCTTTGGTTGCAGGGTGTAATGGCTTATATTCTGGTTGATTGTAAATTATTACTACATATCATAATTTCCATGGCATAGAATCTGCCATCTTTGAGTTTCTCATTCTGATAACATGAAACAAGCACATGTTCACAGGTTGCTTCAGCAATTCAAATTTCTTGGAATTTTATTATATATTGTAGGGATCTAAAATGAAAATAAAGGCTTAAGCATGAAATTATCATTGAGTTAGAAGCTTCACTAATTGGCTAAGGTTATAAGCAAAATACAATTCCTTCTCTCCCCCAAAAGGGATACAGTTTTTCTCTAGGAGTAACATTTTACATATAAAAGGAGTGCGTAATACAAATATGAGAATTTTTTTATCTTAGGCATAAGCTTAGTTCTCCTTGATGAATTTGGAAATTATACAAATAATTACTTGAATCTTCTGGAATATTTTAAGCTGGCTTTTGGTAGACATCCGTACACTTCGCACCTGCAAGCAATGTGGACTGCAGCCCCTCCATCTTGTGCCTGCATTTGATATTTGCATGTATGCTTAAAGCCTTGGCTAAGATTGTGCTGGAAAGTATCTCGAAATTCTCGAAAAGAATGTGCTGAAAAGAAAAGGCAAATGTCGAATTCTTAAAATCCCATATTCTTGGATATATATTAACCTTGTCTAGCCATGTACAAAATGCTCACATTCATTCTCTACATAACCAAACTTGAGCACATTGTTTATCCAACAATATTTCAGTGTATGGATTGTTTTTTTTTTGAGAAGGATCAGTGTATGGATTGTTATGTCATTCTTTAATTACATGTGAGACTTTTTTTCCTGAGAGAAGGAGAGAATCAGATTGATTCTCAAAATTCAAATAGTTGATCTTATTCAAGATCGAATACCTATGAATGTAAAAAGTGATGCTTGATTATTCTATTATTTTTATATGCACCCTTCAGTTAGCACAACATTCGGATGAAAGCTGCTCATAGAAAATGCATAACATTTAGCAGCTTCATTTGAAATTCAGAAGGTTTCTGCTGTTTTCTATTGTTTATTGAATGCTTAATTTTATTCTTTCTGATTAAAATTAGATATTAGTATTATTTTCTCTATGCATCTACAGAAGCAATTGTTGCTAATTGTACAAGAGAATAACACTAACAATATGGTTTTTCCCTTTTGTAACTCCACTATGAAATACATTTCGAAAAAATAACTCCACTCCAAAAACTCTGATATAAAACTGACAATTTTGTGCTCAGGAGAGGGTTGCAGATCCTTCATCGAAAGCATCTGCTCAACTGGGACCTCGACCTAATGTTCCTCCCTATGCATTGCCGATGCCTCCTGTAGATGATGACGATATATCATATAAAGGTCTTATGTTCTTTCATTTTTTTCTTTATATTTGCTTAGATGTAGTGCTGTGGCTTCTTGTTAAAAGGGAATTCGTTTGCTCTCATTGTTCTTGCACTGACATATCTACAATTTTCTTATATAACAATTATTTTGATTGTTCTTCAAATGCTTCTCAACAGCCCAAGCATTATAAAGCTCTTAGAGATCATTCCATCAGAATGATCAACATTGTCAACTTAGGAAACCCTAATTATTTTTCTTTCCTCTTTCGGCACTATACACTTGGCTTGAATGTAAACCTAATTAACTTGAAAGTTCACTTGTCCTAAATGTGTTTTCTTTCGGAGAGTCTTGACTTTACTTACAGCAGATATTTTGAGTTTCCAACTGTAGTCGTAACTGATTATTTAGCATTGTTGTGGACTCCAAAAGGGATCTCATACGAAGGGGTATAGTATGTTCTTGAAGATGTGGATTGATAGTTTTGCAATTTTTTTGTGGAGAGCTTTCCTATATGTATAACCTTATGTGTGATATTATATGCTTTATTTCTGGTGTTTTGGCAGCAATTGGTGGTCGAACGGGACAGCTACTAGAGAGTAACTCAGATGCTTTATCTAAGATATCGTCAAATCTGGCCAACTTAAAGGTACCTTGAAGTCTTTTTCAAAAAAAAAAAAGGTACCTTGAAGTACAATTGTAAACCTTTTTGAGAGAATTACAAGTATAAACTGCACAATCAGAACTTCATGTAACTTTGGAATAACCAACTTTCTTAATTAAAATTCCATGGTCGGCCTCATCTAAGTCTTCACACCAGAGTATCCATTTTTTTGTTATTCACAATACAAGTAATATTGGCTGCCTCTTCAATGCCTACATGCTGCATAGATATGCTCTAAATTATCATGTACAGTGAGCAACCTAGAATTTAGAACAGATGACTCGGTTTTTGTCGATAGTTGCCCTAACTTGATATTTTTTCTGCAGATCCAAGAGAATATCAAACTCTTTTGTGAGACGAGGGATAACATACTCTCCATCTTGAAAGAGTACATCATCTAGCCTTTATACCTTTTCTGCTTTGTAATAAAAGGAACTTTTGCACAAGCTCCCACATATTATCTCATCTATGTAATTAGGGTTGGGTCTTTTGTGGAAAAGTTTTCACTGCTGATAAGGTTGATCTACACATATTCATCTTGTTAAAACGTGTCCCAGGATATACTGGCAAAATATTCATCTATACATTGGTCGTGCATTTGGAAGAATTTTGGAGTGCGAATTAACAAAATAAGATTGATCTTTATAGTTCGTTAATTTTTTCTCCTAGTCTTCTGTTGGGAGGCTAATCGTCTGTCAATAAGGAACAGGTGTCTGCATTGTGCCACATATCCATTTGGATTAATTCAAGCCCTTGAGTTTTTTTCTTCGTATTCTCTCTATATTTCGACTTATTCAACAATTTTTCTTGGATTTCTTTTTTCATGATTTGACGTGTATTTGATTTTTCTTTTTTACTCTAAATAACTGATGGATCCTTTCTATCTTTGATAACTCTTGGAATCCGATTACTCATTAACATGTAACCTGATCATTGTGTATTGGTACAGTTTGAATGATATGCCTGAAATAATGAAGCAGATGCCTCCACTTCCAGTGAAGATAAATGAAGAACTTGCCAATTCTATTCTCCCGAGGATGTCTATGCCCATGCAAACATGACAAACCATCTTCAGTGCCAGCGCATGCATGTAGAGGCGAGACAGAATTCAGCTTGACCTGGCATGCGTTAAGGACTTGAAGATTCTTACTTTCTAGCGATTTTTTAGCAGTTTTTTGTTCGATCATAACAATAAACCCTGTGCAGTATCAAGGATTCTGTAAATGATAGTTCTAGCTGTGGATATATAACAATTCTTTGTTGTATGATATCATAGTAGGGTACCTTAAATATAATGTGGCTTATTTCATCAACTTTTCCTTTCTTTGTGATTCAAATTTTTAGTTTCAGTTTTCGCATAACAGTTTCTTTGTTGATGTCTCGCACTTTGGAGAGAAGGGTTCACAATTTGCCGTGGTTTGTTTTCTCTAAACTTATCTTTTATGTAAAGTCTTCAAGATTACGTATATCACATGCTTTATCAGTTTTTTTATTGTGCAGGCACTCGAAAAGCTGCTGTTGTCTTCTGCACTTTGGTTTAATAACGGCATCTCTCTCTCTCTCTCTCTCTCTCTCTCTCTCTCTCTCTCTCT